>APFE031465300.1:0-12160 GCA_000404065.3 Pinus taeda | reverse complement strand
CACCCATCAAAATTGAGTTCTTATCAAAACTGATACAGACATTGTCTTCTTAGGGAACTATGGGATCTTTGCATTTGTCAAAGCAGAGCATATTTGGATCTTTG
This sequence comes from Pinus taeda, assembly GCA_000404065.3. Lineage (NCBI taxonomy): Eukaryota > Viridiplantae > Streptophyta > Pinopsida > Pinales > Pinaceae > Pinus > Pinus taeda. The sequence continues at coordinate 12,056 of APFE031465300.1, read as the reverse complement.
ATATCCAATCATGAAATATGAAACCTATTGGTATAGGTATCCAACAGGATGAAGCCTCAAAAGTGTTGGATAATATTACCACTTCACAAACTCATATTCCATTTGGTTATTGAAAGCTTTCCTCTGACCGTCCACTAGTTGATCAAGTGGTTGATCAAGATTCATCTTTGGTCAATCCCACTCTCTCTGAAAGTGAATCTCATGAGTCTATTCTCGACCAACCATTGGTTGAGGAAATGGTTGACTCGAGTCCGCCTTCATGTGATCCTACTTTTCCCATAGAGAGTGCACCTCATAATGCTCAAGTTCTTCTTGTCTCGTCAGATTCCAATGAATTGGAGGGAAATCCTCCCATTCCCACGGTATAGGGGGTGATCCTCTTGTTCCCATAATGCAAGGGGGTAGTTCTCCCATACCCATGGAAACCCCTCCAAGTAGTATGGCCATTTCTTTTGATTGGATTTGACTCGTAGGGTATCATCTTCCTTCTTATCTTCCCTTCCAGATCACACTGTAGGCTTATAATATGGTTGTACCTTGCATAGTTATAGATGAAGCCGTGTATGTTAGTATTCTATCTTCCACTACTTGGCAAGCTTTAGGTTCTCCATAGCTTGTCCTTGTGTTGATGGTCTTGGACCCACCAACATTCTGCGATCTCCCCGGTATGAAGTCCCAACTAGACCTCACATCATTTGGTGTAGGAGTCCCATCTGGTATGATGGCCTGGTTGCCATTATCTTAAACATTTTCCTTACCTCTTGCTTGTCAACGCATGAGATTGGTTAAATTTGTCTTCAAACAATGAGGTTTGTGTGCCTAGTGAGTTCTTAGTGTCGCTTGTGTCAATTTTCTTTCACTTCAAATGGATAGGGTGAGAGTGAGTCTCCAGTTGAAAGGGAATAGTCCCGATTCTTTTAGAGACACACAACACAACAAGACATGTGCAGCTTCCGGTGGAGTAGTTGACATGGATGTGGAAGTCACAAACAGAAATATAGATAACATGTAGAACACCCAATAGAATATTCCACATCAGTGCGACGGTCGTTGTAACAAGTTTACAAGAATGAATCTATCAAGTGTTCGATAGAATATTCGACACGGGCGAGACAACATTAACAACTGATACAAAAAAATTCCAACACCATATGTACTAGAAAAACTGAAATAGTTCAACTGTCTTAATACAACTTAAAGCAACATGCATTACAAGCATCCAAAGAATAGTCTTACAAATGATTAAAATACATGTGTGAAAATGTGTTGGCCTATTAACAAGATTATGAATTAAGTGAAAGTTCCAAGACACATCCGTACACCATTACATCACTAACCCCGATAGTGGGACGTTAGAGCCACTGCTTGCTTCTTAAAGAAAAGAATATAGATTCTCAAGGCTATGTGGGAGGAGCCAAGCTGAAAAGTCCCTTTCATGTACAAATGAGGGGTATATATAGCCAAGGGTGAGCTTGACCCTTGTTAATCTTCGACTTCCCTAATGACTGTTTGACTTACATGACTCTTCAACTGACATGAATCTTCAACTTTGTATGTGGGTCTCTTGGACTTCCATGTTACACTACATTGATTACAACAGTATGGCCCACAGTAGTGATGTGTCCGAGATGACTCATGACATGACTCGACATGAAAGTGTTGCTATGTTCATGCTGAGGGTGGTGTTCATGTCGAGCTACGTAGTTGTTGAGTGATGAGTGTGCTCTTGGTGTGTCATAGCTTCGCCTCTGCATATTGGAAAGGTGTGCATAGTCTTCGATGGTCTTGGTCTTCTCTTGATGTTTCATGTGTATGTATCCCCTTCGCTGGTACTTGGCATGCTTCATGTGTTCAACCGTTCACGAACAAGTCTCCTAGCATGTGCATCTTGTTCATCCCATTTGTCATTGCGGCATGTCTCATCCATGTACCTGTATTTGCAATCACTCATGATGGGACAGCATCAAATACAGAAATCTCCTAGTCTACCATGATGCATCATCTTTCATTTTCGGGTACACGTGATCGGGAGAGAGGACAAGGCTCGGAAGCTACGCAGAGCACATTTCAGGCCAAGATACAGGGCTCCAGGGCACTGTCAAGGAAAATTGTGCACAAGTCACTGGAAGGCTGGGATGAGCAGTCAGGAACATGAGTGAAATTCTACAGGATGTAGCTTAGCTGGAAGGCAGAAATACACAATTCTTTCAAGGAGGCTATGTAGGCAATAGGGAGGACACTAGCAATGAAAACTACATAGTTTCTCGGGAGAGGCTGGGAGCAGGCTGCAAGAGCTTTCTAGTCAAAACAATGAAAAACTAGGGGCAGGCATGCAAGACATGTATACACAGTTTCTAGGCTAAGTAGGGTGTCAGACAGTTGGAGGACAGTCCAAGAAAACTACGTAGTTTTGAGGAGGAGAAATAAGCCAGCTGATAGGGGGACTGGTTGATAGAACTGTGCAATTTTTAGAGACAGCGTAGTGATAGGTAGCGGGTGCCTATCCCTCATGTCTACACAATTTCTTTAGTCAGTGGAGGTGGGCATGCTAACAAATTGTGTGCAATTGTTTGGAGGAGTTAAGCCTGGGGTCACTGTCGGGTCAAACTCTCTAGTTAACCAGTGGAAGCCTAATAGATTGGCTTGTGGGAAGAACAGATTGAGATGGATTCTTGGGTGACTTCTGTGCTATTCTGGCTGATAGGAAACTAGGTTGATGCTAGGACTGTGTAGTGCAGGCTACCTAAGAGGCAACCTCAAGCTCTACGCAATTCTGGGTAGCAATACTTGCTCATTGAGGGCTGAGATTGCGCAGTGCATCTCAGTGGAGGTCTGACTAATGGAGGGTGGTCTGGCTGATAGATTTTCGGAAAATTAACTAAGTGTGTGAGTAATTGGACTTGTGTATACATGACCTCACGAACACACACTTAACATGACTTGACGACGAGACACCTCAAACAAACAAGACAATATATGCTCAGTGTGACTGAACAACACGTGTGAGCAACAAGTGCAACACTTGAGATAGATCGTTGAATGACCGTGTAAACTTACATGACATTGAATACAACTTTGTGTGTGAATGCAACATATGCTTACATAGAGAATACAATGTGTACACATGAAGACGAACCTTGAACATAGCAATAACATGATTGTGTTACAACGGCTACAACCACCCTCCAAAATTTTGTCCTGAACCCAATTTTGAGGCCTCCCTTGAGAGGTTCGCATGATGACTACACACCCCCAGGTTCACTCTGTGAGCCCATGTGAAACTTTGCATCTACCTTGCTTGTGCATTTCATTCAAGTTTCTGCATGTTGGTGTCTAAGTCATGCTTACGACCATGTTCTGGTTATGCTCAAATCTTCGCTTCTTGTGTAATTGTTGTGTCCGCTATGAAAGCATCTGTCACACTCACACACAAAGTCACAATCACTGTCGCACAACTACTGTCATGGTCACTCAATGATCAATCAAGAGTGTCGCGCTTGTTGCCTACACTGTTGGTTAGTCATGTTGAACATGTGTGTTTGGATGGTTTGAGTCGTCTTGTCATTGAGTCATGTGAGTGTGTGTTTTTATGATCACCTATGCATCTTTCGATCGTTGACACACTTAGTCAATTTTGTTGAAGTTCTGATGACTAGAAAGCCCTCTAATAACCGGACCATCACCTCACCATCGATTTGATCAACTGTCACCCATAGCAACATAGAAGCATTAAGCATGTATTTCCAAGCTGCGTTGATCGTAAGCAATTTAATCAGATCTCATGCTAGCCACCCGGACAGTCGGATCGGGAAACCACCGTCGGATTGACTCCCCTCCAAAATTGTGTAGAGGCTACTAGCCTTGCCTGCTCGGGTAACTGAGGAAATCTTAAAGACAGGACAAGTAGACACCAAGTGCCCATCCCTGTCTCCCTCAGAAAATTGTGAGGTTTTCCCAGTCAGTCATCCCAACTGTCGACCAACTACTCATCCAAGAAATTGTGTATTTTTCATGAGCATGCCTTTTTCTGCCCAACAATCCTCTTCGCTCAGAAATTGCACAAAGATGATCAACAGGCCAGCCTCCCAACCTTAGTGTAGTTCTCCTCACTAACAGCTCCTAGCAGTAGACTGCCAGTTCCTCCCAGGAATTGTGTTGTTTCTGCTGCGATTGACCCAACAGCCAACTGCCAGTTCCCTCTGGGAATTGCATAGTTTTGGCTGCCAGTGAACCAACAGCCAACTACCAGTTCCCACTGGAAATTGTGCATTTTGGGCTGCCAGGCTCCTAGGCAGTTCCACCCAAAAAATGTGTAATCTCTGCATGCTGACCCTCCTCGTAGCCCAGCCTGTTCCTCTAGAAAATTGCGTAAATTTGGCCTTCCAGCCCCTGCTACCTGCTCATTCCAAAAACTATGCAGATCCTACCTACCTTGCCTTCTTGCAGCCTGGACTGTCCCTCCCAAAATTTGCACAAATTTTCCTTCCATCCGTGATAAACCTTACAGATAGTCACTGTCAACTTGGATTGCCCATCTCCATCACTCAGTGACTCTTGCACAGTTTTCATCAGCAGTGCCCGAAGCCATCATCTCACTTCACAACCTTGTTGCCTCTCCTATTCACCTACATCTGAAATGATCATATGTCATGGTAGACTAGGAGGTTTTGGATTTGATGTCATCTCATCATGATTGACTTCAAGTATAGGCACACCAACAAACATGGTGTGAAGATGAATGGGATGAATGAAGGGAGCACATGCAGAAGGACAGCTTCATCGATGAATGAATGAATGATGCATGTGAATAGATGTGCTCGCAAATGAATGATCATGAAAAGATGTGTTCACGGATGAAAAAATGAGCAAACATGCAAGATGTGCTCATGGACGGACGAACGAGCAAAGATGCACCTATCGTGAATAGATGTGCCTGTCAAGCCTTCCAATATGAAAGCAAGGAAAAACATGCTAAAGCTTCATTAGGCAAACCAAAGGCCATCGAATACTCTGCACACTTTTCCATGTGGAAGTGAAGCTGTGGTACACCATGAAGGCATCCATCACCCTGCAGCATTGTAGCTCGACATGCACTCCAACAGCAACACGAATGTACCAGCATTGTCATGTCGAGTCATGTCATGAGTCAAACTACCCACACCTCTACTATGGGCTATGTTTTCAATCAATGTAATGTAACATGGAAGTACAAGAGACCCACTTGTTGTACAAATATTCATGTAAAGTTGAAAATTCATGGAAGTCAAACAGTCATGAGGGTAGTCGAACAACCACAAGGGTCGGTTTCACCCTTAGCTATAAATACCCCCTCATTTGTAGATGCAAAGGAATTTTCACCTGAGCTCCTCCCACATAGCCAAGAGAGTCTGTAATCTTTTCTTTGAGGAGTGAGTAGTGGCTCCAATGCCCCGCGCTTGGGGTTAGTGATGTATGGTGTAACGATGTGTCTTGGAACTTTCGGTTAATTTAGACGCCTGCTAACAAGCCAACATGTTTTCACATATGTATTGTAATTGTTGTAAGACTAATCTTTAACACTTGTGATGAATGTTGTTTTAAACTGTGTTCTACATATGAACTCTTTCACTTCTTGTAATACATAATCTATTAATGGAAATGTCTTGTATATGTTGTTAATGTTGTCTCACCCGTGTAGACTACTCTCCCGGAAAACAGACAGACCTTTCACATAAAACTTGTTGTAACAATCGTTGCACTCGTGTGGACTCATCCGTTGAGTGTTGTACGTGTTATCTTACCTTATGTGTTATGCCCGCCGCATCCGTGTGGACTACTCCTCTGGAAGCTATGCACGTCTTGTTGTGTTGTGTGTTCCTAGCCGAGTTGGGAACTCATCCCAACCAACTTGGGACTCACTCCCACCCTCTCCCTCTACAGTGAAAGAATAATTGACACAAGTGACACTTACACTCACCAAGCACACGAACCTCACTTCTCGGAGACAAAGCATACCACTCTCCTGTGTTGACAAGTAAGAGTTGAGGCAAATCCTTAAGACAATGGAAATCAAGCCATCATACCAGATGGGACTACCACACCAAATGGTGTGAGGCCTAATTGGGACTTCATACCGGGGTGATCCCCTAAATGTTGGCGGGTCTAGCACCGTCAACATTTCTGGCGCTAGAAGGAGGTGAGCCAGTTGCATATTGCTGAAATTCCCCTCACACTCATTCATCAACCATCTAGTCAAGGTAGTAACTCGCACTCCCTCTCACCTACATGCAACTTTGCAGTTGGTTACTCCTCACCTCCAAAAATTGAACACGAGACTCCATATCATCAACTTTCCTCCATTCGTCCCATCACTCGCCAGTTCATGAAAGCAGTCGGACTGATCACAGACAGACAACATCTTCCACGTGGATCTAGGAAGCCAAAAGCCACTCCCATAGGATTTTTTGTATCATCGGTGAAAGAAGCAGTCCTTGCCACACTTGAAGGTCTAGAAGAAGCTATTAAAGATGGAGAGGAAACTCCGATCTTCTAGCAAGTCGAACAAGACACTCTTGTGATCTTGGGATTGAACTCTGGTATAGGAGGCGGAGGGGAAGGTAGCTAAGGAGGTGGACACGGAGACTAACCAACAGACTCTGAGATGAAACCATCAAACTCTGAAAGAGAGGAAGAGGGTGATGAAGAAGAAGAGATGGTTGACCCAAATCTTGAATGGATGACTCAGGGACCATTGGCTCTCCTGGTCATTCTCCATAATATTCTGAGGCGAGCGGAGAGAATGAACATCACGTTTGACCCTGATAGCATGATGAAGGTGGAAGACCACTTAAATAACTTCTACCTACAGCTACAGACCCTTGAGGTACGTTATGATGATGTAGCATGCAGATTGTTCCCATGTACCTTGGATGGTCGCGCAGCTACTTGGTATCACATCCTTCCACCGAACTCTATACAGAACTAGGTTGCATTCAAATGCATGTTCTTTAAGATGTTCGCTAATGACAAGACCAAAGCCGTCTACTCAAAGAGTTGGGAAGCCTCAAGATGGAGGGAAAAGAGAAAGTGAAAGATTGCAATCAGAGGTTTAAATGTATATTGAAAATTTTTGCAGCAGACACTAAACCTTATGACTCCATCACCATTGATTACTGCATGTCCACACTACCAACTAGCATTGTGCAGTTCGTTAAGTGAGCTGTGAAACCAACACTGTTGGAAAATTGTGAAGAGGCTATCGTTGTTGAGAAAGAGCTACATGTAGTTGGAGTCATCAAGGATGATGAATTGATAAAGGACTCCAAGGATGCGAGCAGGAAGTCCCAAGCAATGGAGAGCAAGGGTAGAGACAAGGAAGCAACAGATATTGAGACCCTCACTTGTCTTTTCAAGAGCTTGACCACTGAAATGTACGAACCCAAACAATGTAAAATGGACACATTTGCAAGCAGTCACCCACCTAGGAAGAGACAGGCAAGAAGCTCATCAAGCACCAGCTAGTTCATTTCAAAAACTATGCAGAAGCCTGTGTTTCAGCTCGAGTAGTGTGTAGATCTGAAATTTTGTTCTTTCCATGAAGAACTTCATCCCGATAACTCTTGTTCAGGCTACAACCGAGTTACAAATGCTTTCTACAATCGTACACTCAATGTGGGAAGCAATATGCAAGAGCAACCAGAAGACACTGACAATGACAAAGAGGTTACACCTGATCATCCATCAAGCTCTAGGAATGTGGTGAACACATATCAGTGCTCGCAAACGATATCAAAGACAAACGCCGAGAAGTATCCCCAAAAGAAAATTGACCATTACAATATTAGGAGTAAAGGGACTCCCCCCACACTTGGGGAGATGAAAGAAAAGATAAGACTATTGATAAGGAAGACCGATCCACCAGCCGCCTCAAAGCAGAAAACAAAAAGAAATTCAGGGAAGACAATGATGAACAAAACCACATCCATGAGGAGCAAGTTGCAAAACACTCTTCCGGACAACACGAACACGTGTTTTACCCTAGATGCCTTAGTGATTCCACCACCTCCAATAGTGAGTCTACGAATGCATCAACATAGTTGTTGTGGACATACTAAAAGCATATGGTCTATTACTTAGCAGCGACTAGCCCAATAAGCTAGATGGATATTTTGCTAGGCTTCCGTACAAGGGAAAGTGAAACCAAATCCAGGTAGAATCCGAGAGGTACATGAAACATATTGTCACTCCCATCAATGGCGAGAATCAACATTTGGCCTAGTGAAACTCATGTTCAACAACTACCTCCTTGAGACAAAATTGGGGTGTTATCCTACATGGCTAGCTCCAACCCCATCAGACGCGCAGTTGGGACACCTTCCTTGCCCAACTAATGGTAATGAAACTTGTAAAACACACTGTACCGATAGTAGCATTAGTAGTAGCAGTAGTACTAGCACATCCAGCGGTCCGTGTAGAGATGAGCTATGGACCATGTACTTTGACGGATCAAAGAAAAAAGACCGCTCAAAAGTCAGGTGAGTTCTGATTGACCCTTGCAATAGGAAGCATCTGGTATCAAGTCACTTGGAGTTCAAGTGCATGAACAATGAAGCAGAATATGAAGCACTCGTGTTGGGCTTGCAGAAAACCATCAGCCTCAACGTGGCCATACTCAAAGTGCTAGGTAATTTAGAGATAGTTGTACGGCAGGTGTGTAACACCATTCACTTTTTATCACTGCATCTCAAAATTTACTAATAAGAGGTATGGCAACTAATCTCAAACTTCCAAGAATTTACTATCATTTTCGTACCACGTACGGGTAATGTAGTAGCCAATGCACTCGCAAATGCAGCCTCGAGAATGTCACCGATTAGGGATAGGTTTACTATTGAAATTTTGTACAAACCATCTATCCTGGACAACATAACTAACTTATGTGTGTTTAATAGTTGATTTCATGGCCAAGGTTGATGTATTTAAAGATGCAGTAATAGACGATGACGAGCATGAGCACTCTCTGCAAGCGGAAGCTAGTGACATGAAAGACCGCATTATCAAAAAAGGTATGGCATCATTGGAAAAGCTATATGACTTGCAAGAATGGTTCAAGGGGCCAAGGAACAACAAGACCCACAGTTCCACCATGAGACATGAACTGATAAACCTAGGAACAAAACATGATCCAAAGTTTGTCAATCTTGGTACATGTTTCACACAACAAGAGTGGCAAGCCTTTATCCAATTGTTCAAACAGTACTGAGATGTGTTTGCATGGACATATGATGATATGAAAAATTATGACATGCGAATCATCCAACATATCATCCCAATCAAAGAAGGGTTCAAGCCATATCAACAGAAGCTTAGGAAAGTACATGTGTCGCTTGAACCCCTCATACAAAAATATCTTACTAAGTTGTTAGATGTACAGATCATATACAAATTTTGACATTCCACATGGGTCTCCAACCTTGTTCCTATAAGAAAGAAGTCCATGGAAATCCACTTGTGTTTTGATTTTTGGAATGTAAACCATGCCTCAGACAAAGACAACTACCCCATGCCGTTCATGGACCATATTTTGCAAACAGTATCTAGGGCACAAATGTTTTCTCTCCTTGACAGTTTCTTAGGATACAATCAGGTTCTAGTAGCAGAACCTGACAGACTCAAAACTACATTCCATACTAAGTGGGGTATGTTTGCTTATAGAAGAATGTCGTTTGGGCTTGTAAACACAAGCGCAACATTTCAGTGTGCTATGGACATTGCCTTTCATAGACTCATTGGACAAAGTGTGGTGGTATACCTCGATGATGTGGCTGTGTTCTCAAGAAGACGAGAAGACCACATACGCCATCTGAAGAAAATCTTTGAGTGATGCTGGAGATACAAGATATCCTTCAATCCCAAAAAGAGCATATTCGCCATGTCGGAGGGGAACCTCCTCGGACTCATTGTTGCCAAGAGTGGGATCAAGGTGGATCTAGAATGGGTCCAAGCCATTACACAGATTCCTTACCAAGCCAACAAGAAAGCTATGGAACCCATCCTGGCCAAGATAAAATTCCTCCATAATTTCAAATCGGATTATGCGCAGATAGTTAAGCTCATGTAGGACATGATCAATAAAGATGTAATCTACAGTTGGGGTAAGAAGGAAAAGTATGCATTTTCCCGAAGCAAGTAGGCCATTACAGAATCGCATGCAATATACAACCCATATTTCAAAAAATATTTCCAGATATACACCTTCTCTTTCGATAACTCACTAGCTACAATATTCACTCATAAAGACAAAGCTAATGATGAATGTCCCATCTCTTTCATGAGTGCAAGCATGTAGGAACTAGAGTTCAAATACCCCGCCATTAACAAGAAAGCTTATGCAGTTTACAAGGTGGTGAAACAATTTAGGCCTTGCTGAAAAATCAATGCATAGTCTTCGTCCCCCACCCAAAAGTCCGCACATTGCTTGTACAACAAGAACTGGGTGAACGACGTGCGAATTGGATGCTAAGCTTGCAAGAATATGATCTTGAAATCAATTTAGTGCACACAATCAAATGAAATGTGCTCTAAAGACTTGCAGCTGAAGCAATGCACACTCTGGAGAATGAAGAAGAGCTCGTCGATTGGGAGCAGGAGATTGAGATGTATGACATAAGGCGAGCAACACCCACTGAAGACGGAACCTCTTAGTACACAGATGTGTGACAGTACCTTGAGCATGGCACCATAGCCTCTCACTTTTCTATCAAACAAAAGAGGGCATTACGCTTTAAAGCCTAGCATATCAGTCGGTCTACAGAGTGCTTTACAGAAAGCACAGTAATGGAGTTTTGCTCAGGTGCTTGGTGTTGGGCGTGGGATCCCCCAAGGAAAGTTTTGGGGCTTAAAGCCCAAGTTTTGAGTAAATCCAATGTAAAGACTTCGTGCTTTGTGGGCACGGAGCGCAAACATTGTAAATGAGTCAGAGGGTTGTCCACATTTTTTTAATGTAATGTTGGCTTTAGTGATCTACCCATGGTCCACGGACCATGGGACTGTATAAATAGAGCGAGGCTCTAAGTTGTAAGAGACACGGAATGGGAAAAATAGAATTGAGTTTGATCTGAGTGTAGAGTCAAGTCTTTTGGGTTATAGAGTAGGAGAAGGCTCTGAAGTTGAGTGCGTAGAGGCCTAGTAGTCCACAGCTGAGTGCATGGACCCCTATAGCTGAGTGCGCAGGGTGAGCCGAGTCTGTAACCGATTGAAGAAGTAATAAGGAAGAAGCTTTCATATCAATTATGTGTATATTTTTCCTGTTTTATGAATTGAATGTGTTGGGTATAAATTACATTTCTATTGTTTATGATCCAAATCTTGGGAGGAGGCCCCCAAGATCTAAAAAAAAATTGAAATGGATCTTGGGGTAGAAACCCCCAAGATCTGAAAAGTTGAATTTCCAGAAGAAAAATAGGAGAATACCCAATAAACAAAACCACAATGAAACTTTTTATTAAAACCGATAATAACTGTAAAGGCTACATTGTGGCGAACAATCTGTCCTTTTACAAAATGTGACTTGTTACTTATAGTATTTTTTAGTTACAATATCACGGGTCAATTCCATGGGTGAATGAATACCATGGGTGGATTTTACAATACCACGGGCGGATGCCATTTACAATACCATGGGCAAATTCCATGGGTCAATGAATAATATGGGTGGATGAGTACCATAGATAACCAATACAAGGGGCCATTTTCCATTCGGATCATTAGCACTGATCCGGATCTTGGGAGGAGGCCCCCAAGATCTAAAAGATTGAAATGGATCTTGGGAGGAGAGATCCCAAAAATCTGAAAAATTTCAATGGATCTTGGGGGAAGGCCCCCAAGATCTGAAAACTTGAAATTACCAGGAGAAAAATATGAGGAGAATGCCCAATAAACAAAACCACAAAGAAACTTTTTATTAAAACCGATAATAACTGTAAAGGCTACATTGTGGCGGACCATCTATCCTTTTACAAAATGTGACTTGTTACTTATAGTATTTTTCTAGTTACAATACCATGGGTCAATTCCAT
>APFE031465288.1:55180-77328 GCA_000404065.3 Pinus taeda | reverse complement strand
TCACAAGGAAACAAGGGTTTCCTGTACAAATGGGGGAAGTGCAGAAGGCACAAGGGTCTTCAGACCTGATCAGGGGGAAATCTCAGTATAATAACCTTTCTCTATCTTCTCTCCTCCTTTTAGGCCTTCCCTTTGGTGTCATTTTATACCAATTCCAAAGTAGTTTTTTAGTTAGGAATTGGTTGGGGACAGTTGAGGCCACGGGCACTAACAGGTGATCAACAGCTAAAATCCGCGATCTCCGCCCGAAAATAAGGATTTTTATAATTTTTTAAGTGTTTTAATACATATACGCGGGTTGGGTATATATGAACCCGTGTATACACGCGTTTAACTCAGGGAAATGTCGCGTACAGGGAATAAAACACTGTTTTTTAGATTTTGGACCAGGTCTGGAAGGAGGGGTTACCCTAGGCCATGAATGCAGCATCACAAACCATAATAGTGAGATTTGGAGCTATAACACCTAGAAGGCGTAGGAGCAATTCTGCCAGTGGTTTTCAACCAGTGGTGGTAGGCGCATCGGAGATTGGTCCTCCACTTGGGGGCATTAGTTCACAAGATAGACTTGGAACCAATACAAAGTTAGAAAGGAACACACTAGTTCTTTCTCGAGCACTCTTCTAGTCGGAAGATAATATCGAAGTTGAAGAGCTTTCAGAGTCATTTGTGGCTCTCAATTCTCCTCTTCCTCTTGACCATCCATACATTTTGTTATACGTTGGGACTCCGACTCATAAGTCTTCGAGTCCAAGTTTACATACATCTATTCCTTTGATGACCACTACTAGAAGCATGGCATATTCAACGAGTGTTGCGAGCATGCAGACTCCCATATCTGTACAAGGGGGAGGAACTATTTCCATCCCTTCTATTACTCCTAGCATGACTATATTTGGGCTACTTCCATTCCATCAACAAGTGGAAGTTCTCAAGCTACTACATCTAGTTTTGAATTTTTCCCTTTTGGAATGTCGTCTCAAGGGATTCCTTCAGTTCCTTTGAACATACCATCGACCACCTCTACATCCATGATGAGTGGATCAGCTTGTTTTTAGGGTTTCCCATTCAAAAGTGGTCATATACCACATTCCAATCCGACAGTAGGGTCATTGCCTTTTCCTTTTACAAGTCAAGGTAGTAACCCCTTCCAGAGTTGGAAAAACCTTGCAGTTAGTGGGATAGGTGTTAGGAATGAATTTTTCAGCCAACAAGGGAATGTGTCGTATTCTTTGGTCAATTCATTTTAAAGTTTTCCTCCCTTTGCTAATGCATGGAATCCTTATCAGGGGTTGTCAGCTCCTTTCAATACTTCGTTAGGGGGTAACTTCACCGGTTATGGAGGATTTTCGGTAAGAGTTGGTCAAACTCTGAATTTTGCTAAACCACAAGGACCACCTTTTAGTTCACCAGGCTCTACAAGTTACTTCAGCCAACCCGGTGCCTTTCAAAATCTAGGTCATTCTTTTCATACCTTTGGGAACCCTGCCCACTTTGGATGGAATTCCCAAGGTCCCCCACGACTTCCTTTTCTGGCCATGCTTAATTTTCCAAACTTAACTAAATTGATGAATGATATAATTAGGTACAATCCAGATTGGCCTCTGGTCCCAACTAAACTTCCCTTGGACATTCCAAAGTTCAAAGGGAAGAGTGGTGAAGACCTGAGAGACCATGTGACCACATTTCACTTCTGGTGCTCATCCAACTCCCTCATAGATGATTCCATCAGGTTGAGGTTATTTCAGCGCACCCTAACCAAAAATACTACCAAATGGTATATAGAGTTGTTAGGAGGAACCTATACTTCTTTCTCTGATTTGGCTAATATCCTCTTGAACCATTTTCAGTTGCCTATTCGCTATGAAGCCGAAACTGAACTTCTGGCTAACTTTCAACAAGACACTGCAACTCAGATTTCAGATCACATCCAGGAATGGAGAAGGAGAAAAAGGCTTATCAAAGCTGAAATTCCGCCAGAATTCCTTCTCGAATGGTTTCTCAAATATTTACAACCCGAGATCTCAAAGGACGTGTCTCTTTCTGGTGTTTATTCGAATGAGCAGTCTATTTTACGAGCCCAACAATTGGAACTAATATATTCTTAGTCTGGGACTCTTCAGAAAATTCTACCTGATGCTCCTAGATCTAAGGTCAATTTAGCCAAACCGAAACCAGGTCCCCACGCTGATAGTATAGTCATATCGATTGATATTAACACGGTGAACCTATTGAATCAATTATAGCAGTTGTCTCTACAAACTGCTTCTTCTAACCAGGTAGCACCGTCTACACCTACACCTTCCCAACCTACCTCTATAAACACCTTCTAGGCCTCTAACCCCATAGGTAATAAAAAATCAGATGGGAAGAGGAAGGGATAATGTAAGAAGAAGAACTAGGAAGGGAAAGGCAATGCAAACAAACCCGATAATGGTGCCAGAGAGGGTAGGAAAGAGTCCAAGAAAAAGGTAAAATTTCCATGCAAGTTATGCAATGGAGATCATCTGACTCACCTCTTCTCCAAGATGTAAGATGCTCAGCGCTTGTTAGTACAACAAGATTCCTCTAGCTCCCAAGCTGTTCTGACTAACCCTTTTCCTCAAGGGCATAAATTACTTGCTAGCGCAAATTCGAACGCTGGTACCTCTACAGGGGGCAACCGTGAGGGGAAAATTCGTCAAATGTTTATATCATGAGTTCTCATATCAATGTCGCTATGCGAGCAAAGGATTATGGTGAATCAAAAAAATCTAAGGTTAAATCTATTCCTAAAGCAACATAACCACTTCATATTGAGAGGCCCTTTGTTGAGTCTATACCTCGGATACCGAAAGGCTCCACAAATTGCTCAACTATTAACCCTAATGCTAGGGCAGCCCAAAATTACTCAATTATAGAAGATCTAGCTCAAAGTTCTTGTGCTATGTCTGCAATGGAAGTACTCCAGTTGTGCCCTGCTCAAAGAAGTGCTTTGCTTTCAACAATCCATGCAGTAGATCCAAAGAATTCTTTAGTGCTTACTTTTGATATGTTGAATGTCAAAAAGATACTTCCTCACCATATGGCTTTCTAGATAAAGTCCATATACCGAAAGACCAATATTTTTTAGACAATTATAGATGAGGGAGCTTCCACATGTGTGGTGTCTATGTCATGATGGAATGCCATTGGATCACTTTCAGTTCTTCCAACACAGGCTCTTTTGATGACATTTGATAGACATTCTCATAGGCTGCACGGGATTATCCTGACCTTTCCTATTTTTGTTAGGGGAAAGGTAGTGAATATTGAGGTAGAAATCGTCGATGCAAACCTGGATTGTAACCTTCTCTTAGGCAGGAATTGGATTTATGATATGGATGCCATAGTTTCATCATTATTCTGCATCCTCTATTTTCCTCATGAGGGGAGGATTGCTAGAGTTGATCAGTTAGATTATTCTCCAGGTGACTCCCACACAACTTCGAATTCTACTGTTCCATTGGTGGATAATCCCCATCAACCTATTGAGAATTTAGGAGTTGGGATGTACTCTTCATTAATGGGTATATTTGATCTTCCTACTCTTACAGCTAGAATCAATGCAATTTCATCCTCTATGGGACCTTCACAAAAAGTGTTCTTTCAAACTCATTATTTTTCAGACCCTTGGACCTTACCTTCATCTACCACCACATTAGATGGAGGGCAGGTTGGTGGAATGGCATTTCCCATGTCTACAACAGAACATAGCTATCAATCTATTGTTAACTCTACAGACAACCATCCCACTCCTTTTGCACAAGACGAGTTAGATGGAAATGTGGCTCCGGCTTGGACCCTCAATTCTACTTCAGCTCTGGACTGTGTGGATACAGTCTTACCATCTGAGGAAGCAATTTTAGAGGCAATGATGGGTGTGGATCAACCATGGAAATATTTACATCATCGTTCATATTTTCTTCCTCCATTGCATGAAGTTGAATCTAGGTTCTCCAATTTGCTTACTAGTGATGTTTGTACAGTTTCAACCCCTTTGGCTCCAACATAATTATCTACTGATGGTAACATTTTGGTTATCTCATAAACTATACCTATAAACATCTCTAGGAATCCTAACGTTATAGAAAATATCTTCATCATAGCTGATTGTTCCCCTAAATAAATTAAAATCTACACCAACCTCTTTAAAGAGTTTCGAGATGTGTTCGCTTGGTCTTATGAGGAAATGTCTGGAATTGATCCGTCTATAGTCCAATATGAGATCAAGATGTATGAAAACGCCAAGCCTATTCATTAGAAACTTCAACTGGTCAATCCTTGGAAAGTGGCACCTATCAAAGTTGAAGTTGAAAAGCTGCTTAAGGCAGGTTTCATATACCCTGTTCCTCTAACTGAGTGGGTTTCCAATCTAGTCTCGATATATAAAGAAGAAAGGAGCGATTTGAGTGTGTATCGACTTTAGGGATTTCAATAAATCTTGTCCAAAAGACAATTACCCCATGCCTTTTATTGATCAAATTGTTGATGAATGTGTGGGTAATGAAATTTTTTCGTTCATGGACGATTCTCTGCTTACAATCAAATTACTATCCATCTAGAAGACCAGCACAAGGCAACCCTTATTTGTCCCTGGGGCATGTTTGCATACAAGAAGATGTCTTTTGGTCTTAAAAAATGTTGGAGCTACTTTTCAGTGGGTCATGTCTTATGCTTTCCACGACATCAAACATGTTATCAAAGCATACTTGGATGACTAAGCTGCTCATTCTCGAAAGAGAATTGATCATCCCAGCCACCCTCGATTAGTTTTTCAGAGATGTCATTTTTATAAAATCTGGTTGAATTTGAATAAGTGTGTTTTTGTGGTCACATCTGGTCGGCTGTTAGAATTCATCGTATCGACTGAAGGGATTTGAGTTGATCCTTTCAAGGTTGAGGCAATAATTCAGTTGCCTCCCCCGTCTTCCATTTGTCAACTTCAAAGTCTCCAAGGAAAGGCAAATTTCTTGAGGAGATTTATAGCGAATTAAGCTGAGATTACCAAAGGATTTATGCATTTGCTTAAGAAAGGAGTTCCATTTTTATGGGACGACTTCGTGCAATGATATTTTGATGCTTTGAAAAAGGCATTAATCTTTGCTCCATTATTGAGTCCACCAGATTATGGCAGAGATTTCCTTTTGTATGTCGTTGTGGCAGAGTCAACCATTGGTATGGTTCTGGTTCAGGAAGATGATGCTCTCAATCATCATGTAATGTACTACTTGATTCGAGGCTTAGTAGGACCTGAGCTACGCTATTCTCCTAGTGAGAAATTGGCCTTGGCAACTATCCATGCTGTCCAACGGCTTCGTCATTACATTCTGCTGCGCAAAACATTCGTCTTAGCGATTGTCAATCCTTTTCAATTTGTCCTCAGCAGGTGACTGATTGGGGGAAAGTATAATCGATGGACTATTATTTTGCAAGAATTTGATCTTGAGTTCTTGTAAGCCAAATATAAAAAGTCACTGGTTTTTGTGAAATTAATTTTAGAGTTGCCTTATGAGAAAGCCATTGTTTATGAGGAAAATTTTCCCAACGAACAATTACTCCTCATTTCTTCACAAGATCCCTGGTACAAAGATATCATTATATATCTCCAGACTTCGAAGTTCCCACCAGCTTTCTCCAAATATGAGCGTCAAAAGTTATGTCACCTTGCCAAAAACTATGTTGTCATTGGTGATACATTATATCGTAGAGGGGTTGAATCAATCCTTAGGCATTGCTTAACTTTGGAGGAAGTGAAGTCTGTACTTAATGATTTCCACAGTGGAGCTTGTGATGATCATCTATCAGGGCTTGCAACAGCCTAGAAAATTTTGCGTGCAGGCTAGTTTTGGCCTTCAATTTTCAAATACTGTATTGAAGCAGTCAAATGTTGCCACCCTTGTCAAATCTATACTCTAAAATTCCACGCACATCCAGCTCCACTTTTTCCTGTTATCACTGTCGGTCCATTTATGAAGTGGGGCATTGATTTCACTACTTGTAATCTTCCTTCGGCAGTGAATCAAAAGTACATCATTGTCTCTCTATACTACTTTATGAAGTGGGTTGAGGCCATGCCTACTTACAAAACTGATAGTGAAACAACAACATTGTTTCTCTTCAACCAGGTTATTTCACGATTTGTTATCCCAAGAGAGATTGTCACTGACCATGGTAGTCACTTCCAGAATCAACTGATGACTGAATTGGCTCTCATGTTGGGCTTCTGGCAGGAGCATTCGTCTCCATATTATCCTCAGGCCAATGGGCAAGTCAAAGCCATGAATAAGTCCCTTAAGACTATCCTGCAAAGGACAATTGACAAAAATTGATCCAATTGGCACATCATGTTGTACCCAACACTCTGGGCATACTGAACCTCAGTGAAGACTGCCACTTGTTTTACTCATTTTCAATTATTTTACAGGATGGAATCTATTTTTCAAATCGAATGTGAAATTCCATCCCTTAAGTTAGTTGTATAACTTCTTCTAGAGATGTCTAGTCTCGAAGAATGCCTCATTCATTTGGAACATCTCGATGAGCAGCATCGAGATGCAACCATAATAAACGAAGCCCGGAAGAAGAGGGTTAAAATTCAGCATGATAAAGCTATCCATCCTTGAGTTTTTTCGGAAGGCGACCTTGTCTTAGTCTATGACCAAGACAAAGACGCCTCGGGGGTAGGCAAATTAAATTCTATGTGGTATGGTCCCTTTGTAGTCAAGCGAGTTTTGGGAAAAGGGGCCTATGAATTAATTGATTTTGAAGGGAACAAGCTGGAGGAGCCCCGAAATAGGCTCTACCTTAAGAAGTTTCTTGTTTGTATATATTGTATCTTTGTACATATTTGTCTAGCATTTTGTGATATCGACATTTTTTTATTTGCTTTGGTAGGTGTTAATGGAAGATTCGATATATTTCAGATTCATAGATGGTGCTAGTTGGCACACTCAGAATTTTGCTTTCGTGGCTTGGGTGATTTATTATCCATTTGGCCAGTTGATGGTGTCAAGGGGAGTATGTATTGGCCTTGCTTTGAATAATATTGCCGAATATACTGACATTATTAATTTACTATCCAAAGAAATTTCTTATGGGATTGATTCATTGAGAGTTTATCTAGACTCACAGCTGGTGGTGTCGCAGTTAAATAACATTTATTAGGTTCGTGATCCTTATTTATATCACCAATTTTTGAGAGTGAGAATGTTGCAACGATCATTTGTTTATATTACATATGTTCACATTCAACAATTTGATAATTCATTAGCAGACTCTATTGCTAATCAAGCATTAGATTGGCATATTAATCATTCATCACATTAAGCAATATCAAAAAAATTGAATCTGTATATATATCATAAAATTGCATGTATATAGATAAAATGTTCAAAAAATAATATACTAAATTGGGACAAGATACCCTCAAAATTTGAGTTCATGCCCATAATCATGTCCAATGATACATCGGTCTATCTATCAACTTGGCTCAAGATGAGAAGCTAAAAAGTTAACTACTGCATTGGCTACACGCCGAAGTATGCACACCCAGTCCAATGGTACCCCTACCATGTGGCGCTGCATCTCCTCTGGTAGATCCTCTATGGCTATCATAGGTACCTAGTGAGTCAGTCTCACCAAGTTTCTCTGAACTGCATATAGGACTCTCTTTGTCTCAGCTGCTACCTCTTCGGCACCTCTTCCATGACACCTGTGCCTTGAAAATCCATCTGGTCTCACAGGACCCACATTTAGAACATGGCCATTTTTTCATCATTTTGTCTCATCAAAAATATTTCTAAGCTCATTTCATATTAAAAAATCCAAAAAATATTAAAAAATTACAAAAACTTAAAAAATTGTCACCTATGTCTTCCCATGCTACGTTTGGTGGCAACACTAAGTCTGGATCTCCTCAGAAATCCATACCAGCATACGGGTAGTCATCTGTTGCGATGATCTGTTGGTCCAACCAGGAAAAAAACTCATCATCAAAAGTCGTCCTAGGCATGTCCCTTCCTCCAAGGCGTTTTTATCAAGTCTGCCCATCTGTGGATCTCTAGGGCTGCTGATGGAGACAAATACTTTGGGACGTAGCCCAAGTACCTTCTCATAGAAAAATGAGTATAATATAGTCCCATATCCAAAGTTCTTTGCCTAACCCTTTTGAATAGAGGTCAATTGGTTGTTCATGTTAGTCAAAAGAGGTGTGCACCAGTCAAATACCGTGGTAAGGCATTCCACTGCCAGGCTCATGGACACTCGTGATGCTTGATGCAGTGAAGCTGATCCATTTACCCTTGCAATGGTAAATAGAAGAATCCTCAAAGATAAACTTTCCACTTGTTTGATCAGAATCTGACTTCCAATCTTCTCTCGGTGTCTAGGATAGTATATATGTATGTAGTCTTCTACTGAAAGACTATTTGTCCTGCTAGTCAAATGCACGACCTCCCCTCTTCGGGAGAGATCTGTAATAAAATAGATGTCTTCAACCAAAATCCATAGAGGCATCTAGTCTATCATGAAGGAATCATCCTCTGCACTCCAGTAGTGGATCAGTAGTTTGAGCAGGCATGTGTTGGCTTTCATGTTTGGCATTTTGAAGACTTTCAATAAGCCACAACCTCTCAGAGTGTCTAGCGCATTTTGGTCATTCATCACCTCATTATCAATTGTGGTATTCTCTATTTCTCTCCATTTGATGGTCATCCTGCAAAAAAATTGAGTTTCAACTGTTATTTTTTATGTTTATACTTTAACTCACATACACGCGCGTTCCCTTTACACACAATCATGTGTAGGGCTGTCGTATACTCAGGTTGATCACATCCAACCCACATGTATGAAGAGTTTGATTTTTGCACATAATATCCCACGGTCAGAACTTTAAGAAAACTTATAAAAACTATCACAAAACATTACAAGCATGATTTGAGGGTTACCTAATAACTTTGGTGCAATTTGAACAGTCCAATTTTTCAGAGGAAAGCTTGCTCCTTTTTGCTCCACAGCTCTTTGCTCCAAATAGAAATGAAAAAATTGTGTCCAAAAGTCATTATATAACTTCGAAATTGCAAAATATTTTTTCGAAAATGGATTTTTGTCTCATGGATTTTTTGACCTGTGGGCTTGGATTGTCGAGAATGGGTTGTTGTTTCAAGATGTTTTGGAGACCTTCTTCAAGATGTCATCTCGGTCCCATGACCGATGACTCATCATGGCAGGTATCATCCCCTCACTGGCATATTGATTACAGAAAACCATTTTTTCACTGCATCTTGCATACTAGCCTCCATTGAGCGATACATTAGCCATAAGGTCAACCCCATTGTATCTTGGTTATCAAACCATTTTCACTTTCCGATTTTAAAATCATGGTATGATGGTAGAGCCATCCCTTACATGGGAATCTTAGTTAGAACCTCGCTGACATTGGTTGCCCATGCTACTATATTGAGTAGGCTTGGGAGTCCTCTTTAGTCCCACCATGACTTATGCGTTGAAGACACATTCTCTTTTCTTCCGCACTGATTTATGGCCTTATACCCTAGAGGCTCCTTTATGTTGAGTTGTACTACTGCATTTCATTTTGACTATTTTCACTTTTTGGCCTTGATCTGGCTTCACTTGGACTTGTGTTTAAGCCACTTATTTGACTATTCCTTCTACAAAATCAACCATGTAATCACTTAGCTTATACAACTTGACGCATCCTTTTACCTGTGGAAAGAACATCCCTTTGAGTGTCCTTGACTAGTTTCGCCTCCCTGCATTGAGCATAGGAATGTTCCCCTCCCAGGAACTAGATCATCTATTTCTCTGACACTTGTTCTTTCCAATGTACTATAGCATTCTTTTATTCTTTTTCCAGCTTAAAGAAAAAGACAAAAAAATTATATATTCCAAAAAGAATAGGAACAAGACAACATTTCCATATTTTGTTGGCAGCTAGAGTCAGTTGTGTTGCCCTTGAACAAAGCACTCAAAAGAAATTCTCTCCTCCATTTTGGGTGAGATTTAGTTTGAC
Organism: Pinus taeda; assembly: GCA_000404065.3. Taxonomy (NCBI): domain Eukaryota; kingdom Viridiplantae; phylum Streptophyta; class Pinopsida; order Pinales; family Pinaceae; genus Pinus; species Pinus taeda. Next base: position 67,277 of record APFE031465288.1, on the reverse strand, counting down.
TTAGGTACACCTTAACCTTGTTATTGAGTCAGTACTCCTTCGATTGTTTACCTCTCCCAATCATATGGAGAGTTTGCTCATGCCTCCTGCATGACAAACTTATAAAGAGTTATCATATGCTGCCATATAGTCATCATTGAGTCGTGCTTTTGTTTAAGGGAAGTAAGCCTGAGTTGGCCTCTCTGCAGTGTCCCTTGACCTATTTTTCAGTCGGCCATCCCTGGTTGTCAGTGCCATGTTTGTCATCACATAAGTTATATTGGTCCTTTTCTCGTGCCAGTTTGAGAAGGTCTCCATTGACTTCTTGTTGGCGGGTCTTGTCCTTATCATTGATGACATATTTCTTTGAGGGTGGGCCTAGAGCCACACCCTACCCTATTTTCATTATTGATAGGTCACCTTGTGCTCAGCATCGATCAGTATCATGGGTCTTTGACTGAGTTGTTTCCCTTGTGTTCGACACCAACTTTCATTATCACACATTGGGATTTGTGCAATGCCTTAGTTTCCATTTGACCCTATTGGTGGATACCTTGGCTCTGTGTTAGCTTTCATTATTGGTTGGTTCAGTGGGTTTCTATCATGCGCTAGCTACATCTTGTGTACACCAGAAATGTGCCTTGGTCGTGTTACTACATCTTCTTCGTCCAATTCCTTCCACATTATTGGCCTACGAGTTACACTTGTGCTAGATTGATGAAGGATGCCTTAATGCCTTCCTTCTAGTGGATCTTTTCCTATCAACTACAACTCATTTGCTCTGGGAAAAAGATCTAGAGTCCATTTGGTAGTACCTTGGGGTTTGCAGTCATCAGTGGCAGATTCCATCGCTATCGATAGTGGGAAACCATCATTGTCCCCTAATTGATAGATTCTTCTAGGTGTTCAACTTCAACTCATTTATTCGCACTTGTTAGATTGTATTGGGTACCTTGACTCTCATTTTCATTATCGGTGAGTAGTCCTGCGTTTGTTAACAATATACATCAATTATCGGTAATCAAATGATTTCTCACGTGGTCGACCTCAGATCATTTATTCCCATAGTGTAGAAATGTACTGCGGTAGTCGATGAAGACCTCGGGTTGCATCAATATGTTTGTTTCACTTGTCAGTTGCTCCTGTTGCTACTAGTTCACACCATCCACCGTATATGTTGCAGTTCTTTAGAGCGACATCTTATATGCTGGCATCCGAGTTGCGATGTAGTATCATTTTATTCCATCATGTTCATTTGGTAATATTGGGATCAGTTTTTGACATCAGTGATCAGCTTCATCCTTCAGCATCATTGATCGTATTCTTATATGTGATATTAAGACATGTACTTTTTCGATCACAATCAAATGATCCATTATGTACTTTTAGTTATTTATACTTGTATACATATTGTATCCGGTTGTACTTGATATGCGGACATGATTTACCTTCTCTGAGCATGGGCATGCTCGCCTTAGACAACATTTTCTTTCTGATCTCTTTTGATGGCTTGGTAGGCTGAATTCTGGTGAAGTCCTTCTCAGTCTTGACAAGATTCTTTCCATGCACTTAATACATTTCGGCAATCATTTACCCCTTCTAATGTCATATATTAGGGGGCATCTATGATAGCACCATTTACCACCCTTGGTATTTGTGATGCTCGGTTTATGCCCTAGGGCAACTCCTCCTTTGAGATTTGGTCCCAATATATTAAAAACATTGTTTTATTCCTTGTATGCTACTTTTCCATGAGATAAAAGTGTGTAAACGTGGGTTACTCAATAAGCAACCCATGTATATGTGTTAAAACACTTAAAAAATTAAATTTCCTTAATTATGGGTGGAGTTCACGGGTTTTACATGTTGATTACCTCCTATTTCCCATGACCAAACTATTTCCCAACTAAAAAACTAATTGGGAGAAGTATAAATAGACTTCTATGGGAAGGCCTAAACGAGGAGAAGAGATAGAGTTATTATACTGAGATTATCCCTGACTGAGTCTGATGAATCCCTGTGCCTCATGCACTTCCCCAAGATTCAGGAAACCCTTGTTTCCTTGATTATAGATATTCTCCCTCTTGCTTGAGATATCATGGTGTTGGTTATGGAAGAAGATTGTTGAAGTCTGGAATAGGACAAATCCAGAGGACGGTTCCGCTTGGAGCCGAAAGAAGAAGACTCAGGTGAATTCTCTCCATGTTATTTATAGCTTACTATAATAAAAGAAATGTTGTCTTCTTTCTGAGATTAACTTTGTTTATGCATCAAATTATATTGTAATTCATATATGAATGTTCTTTTGATGTATGATCAATCATTTTCTTATATGATATAAAGTCAAATTTCATGAATATGATTTACTTCTATATTGCTATGTGTGTTTGAATTGAATGATTTTCATGTTTGAAGAACATCCAGAGTTGTAGAGGGTCTGAACCCTACGAGACCTACTCGAACAAAGGAAATCCAGGTACGGTCGCTCTTACGTAGTTTGTTTATATAAGATTTTTTCTTGAGCTGTATGAGTGTTTCTTTTTGTAGTTTGCTTCTACTCTATTGGGGTTCTAACCCAAGGCCCTAGGGTACTTATTCCTGAAACAATCTACCCAATCCTTCCTGCTACTGCTTACTTTGGTTATGATGCCCTCTAATGCTCTGTTGGTCACCTCCACTTGCCCATTAGCTTGTTGATGATAGGGAGTGGAGGTTCTATGCTTGATATTGTGATGGCTGAGCAAGTCTTGAATCATGTTGGAGGTAAAATAATTGCCTTGGTCTATGACTAGCTCTCTAGGGTACCCAAATTTGTAGAATACATTCTCCCTTAGGAACTCAGGCACCTTCTCCTCTATTGTTGCCTTAATTACCTTAGTTTCAACCCACTTAGTCAAATAATCAGTGCACACAATAATGTATTGTTTTTACTTGGAAGGAGGGTCAATAGGCCCAATGAAGTCCATACCCCACTTGACAAATGGCTCGAAAGTCACTTGAGGCTGAAAAGGGACTTCATCTCTTGGAGTAGGCCTTCCAATCCTTTGGCACCGATCACACTGACTAGTATATTTTTTTACATGTTGATGAAGAGTGGGCCAATAATAGCTTGCTTGTAACACTTTGAATGTTGTCCTCTTTGCTACAAAGAGATCTCCACAAGGCCCATCATGATAGGTTAGTAAGATGTCAAAGACTTCCTCCTGGCTGACACACCTTCTCGAGATCTAGTCTGGGCCAAGTTTGAAGAGATTTCCCCTAATCCAAGTGAAGGGGGCACTCTTCCTTACTATCTTGCTCTTTTCTTTGGAGGACAAGTTTGATGGGAACTATATGTTGGCTTGTTGGGGCCTAACCCAGGTTCGGAGTTAATTAGCCAAACAAATCCTTGTACTACTGGCCCTTTCGACAAAAGTCCGCGGAGCGTGGACTGAGATCTCTCTCGAAGTAGTATGGGGGAGTACTGGAACTAGGTTTCTGCACCCTCGAGATGTCTAAGGGGTTTATTTGGTCTAACTTCTAGTCCCTGCATGCAGGATGCTTTGCGCACTTCCCTAACCTCTGCGCCCTAATAGATTCACCTTTGCACAGCCCTAACCAGGGGTTGTGGTGCTTCTACACTGCTGGAGCAGTGTTCTAGACTATTTCCCTAAATCATACCCAAGATCTTACTTGCCTTCTTACACCAGTTAGTTATCTTCGTGTAAGTAGAAGCCTTGTGTTATATTTATTTATACAGTACATACATATAAGTTCGCGCAATAAATAAACAGTAAACTTGCAAATTATACCCAATAATACATAAAGCAGGAAAAGATACATAGAAATATGGTAAACTTCTCTTTATTAATTCTTCCCATGGCTATAGACTCGACATGTCCTACGCACTCAGTTGTAGGGGTTCGCGCACTCAGCTGTGGACTACTAGGCCTCTGTACACACAGCTGCAGAGCCTTCTCCTACTCTACCACCCAGGATACACTTTACACTTTGACTCAAGCTCTTAGACTCATCATGCTTCTTTTCTATTCCTTGATTTTTCTCTCTTCTACACTCAGAGCCTCCCTCTATTCATACAATTCCATGGTCCGCAGACCATGGGTGGATCTTTCTAGCTGACATTACATTACTAAAACAAGGGTAGACAACCCTCTGACTCTATTATGACTTTGCACTCTGCACCCCCAAATCGCGAAGTCTTTACAATGGACTTGGTCAAAACTTGGGCTTTAAGCCCCAAAACATGCCTTGGGGGATTCCATGCTCAACAGGCCCCCAACACAAACATCGTGACTCACCCTCGAGTCACTCTGTCAGCGCAAAGATCTTCATGTGGAGTCCCTCCAACTCTACTCAAACAACTGCAAGGTCGGAAACACACTGAGCGACTGCCTGCTAGATCTCCTGTACCCATTGTTTCGAGACCGTGGTGTCAGAACTACTTCCCTAGACTTGTTCCTACATCACCTGCATTTGTTTATAGTCCCGTGCCTTCATTCGGCTACTTGCAGCATGAAGACTATGGTTTTGTCGACTAGTCAGAAAGTCAGGCCACCCGTGTAGGGCTTTAATCAACTGCCATTCACTTTTCCTAGTAAAGGTTCTCCATTTAGCTTTACCAATTGTTTCGCACCTCCGCCTATGACCTCCTTAACAATGTATGGTCCCAGCCAATGCATTCTGAACTTTCCTGGGAATTTATCAAACTTACTATCATACAGTAACACAATCATTTACCTTGAAGATGCACAACTTAATATGGTGATCATGCCAGGCCTTCTCATGCTGCTTTTGTACCTGCTAATGGAAGCTAGCTCGGAACCATTCCTCTTCAAGTTCTTACAACTACGCAAGCCTCTCTTCCAGGGCTTCACGGTCCATCATACCTGTGAGTGCTGCTATGGATAGACTAGGCACAATATACTCCATTAGCATGACAACTTCCATGCCATAAACCAATCGGAAAGGTGTCTATCCCATCAATTTCTTACACATCGTCCTGTAAGCCCATAGTACTATAGGTACGCGTAGGTCCCAATCACTTTGTTGTGCTTTGAATACTTTGGTCAACGCAGTCTCTAGTATTTTGTTGAATGCTTCTACTATCCCATTGGCTTGTGGGTGATATGGTTTTCTTTTTTGATGATACACCTGAAACTCTTCTATTAGCACGCTAATTGTTTCATTCAGGAAATGTGTACCGCAATCACTCATCAACATTTTTGGACATTCAAATCAAGTCAATACGTGTTCGAACAAAAACTTCGCAGTTGTGGTGGCCATACAGTCTTTGACCAGTTGCACTTTTGCCCAACGAGTCAGGTACTCTATCACGGTGATAATGTATCTCACACTCGTCTTTCCCTGAGGTTTGATAGGTCCTACAAAGTCTATTGCCCACTTTTTGAATGGTTGCAGTGTCATTTGTGGATTCAAAGGCATCTCGTCCCTCCACAATGGTTTACCTATTCTTTAACATATATCACAAGCCTTACAGTGTGTTTTTGAATCCTAATGAAGGGTTGGCCACCAAAACCTTGTGCGAAGAATCTTTTGTGCGGTTGCTCGCCCTGCATAGTGTCCTCCTGCAATGCCCCCATGCACTTCCATGAAGATTTGACTTTGTTTGAATTTAGGTAAATACCTTCATAGTATCTCGTCATTGCCCATCTTATATAGGTGCCCCATGATGACAGAACAATTAGCCGTGCGCACCACCAATTCCTTCTTCTGTTGGACAGAGTATTCTTTCGGCGTAGTCCCCATTTTTAGAAAGGGGATTATTTCTTCAAAGTGTTCATCCACTATGCACACAGAAAAGAGTTGTGCATCAGGTAATCCTTCCTCCAAATTAGTAGGTTCCTCACCCGTGTCAATTCGTGACAAGTGATCCGGTCATGCGTTTAGGTGTTCAGGTTTCACAATGACCTCAGAATCATATTCTTGGAACAATAAGAGCCACTTGCATATGTTCCCCCCCAACACAGGATTATTGACAAAGTATTTTAGCATGGAATGGTTTGTATACATCTTGAAGTGTCCCCCTAGCAAATAGTGCTAGTATTTTTGGAGCACGTACACCATAGCCAACCCGTCGCATCCAGTTGTGGAATAGTTCTTTTCCACTTTAGACAACTTGTGACTTACGAATGTGATAGGGTGATCCAAGCCCTCTTCACCCTCCTGTGTTAGTACTGCTCCCAGTGCTATACATGACGCATCGACATGGACATGAAACTCCACATCCCATTTTGGGAAGACTAGGATTGCCATGGAGGCCAATTTCTCTTTTAGTACATCCACGCTCTTCATGCAATCATCATTCCAGCAAAACATGACATTCTTTTTCAACAGTTTCTCCATTGGCACGGTGATCTGGGCATAGCTTTTGATGAACTTCCTGTAGTACCCCGTATGTCCCATGGTAGCGTGCATTTGTTTGACTATTCGTAGTGCTTCCAAATTTAGAATTACTGCAATCTTCATGGGGTCTACCATCAGTCCCTATTTGCAGACCACATGTCCCAACAGGTTGCCAAAGGGAACGAGAAATGTACACTTCTTGAGGTTCAATGCAATTTGGTGTCGTCGACAAGTATCTAGCATCAAGCATAAGCTCACTACATGGTGCTTAACCAATCCAAATACAGTCCAATCATCCAGATAGAGCTCCACGAATTTGTGGATATATTCTTTGAAGGCTGCAACAACTATGTGCTAAAAGATGCCCAACGTGTTCTTCAACCCAAATGGCATAATGGTGTATTGAAAGAAGCCCCACCTAGTCACGAAGTTGGTCTTGCTCCTGTCTTCTAGCGTGATTTTGATCTGCTAGTACCCTGAGAACCCATCAAAAAAATAATATGCTTCTTGCCCGCCAACATTTTCCAATACTTCATCTGTGAATGGAGTTGGGAATGGGTCTTGCACACATGCATCATTCAATTTCCTAAGGTCCAGACATATCCTTATCTTACCCTTCTTCTTCTTTTCTTGCACTGCCATAGGGCTTACCCAGTTGGATTCTTCCACTAGCTCAATGATTCTAGCTGCAAGCATTTTATCTAGTTCTATGTGGACCATTTCCTTGTACTTTGGATTCAAGTGGTAAGGCCTCTACTTAACCAGCTTTGCATCAAGTTTTAAGGTGATCTTCATCATCCCTAAATTTCCTGTCCCCTTTAAGTCTGTGATCTTGGTTGGGAAGAAGTCCTGGTACTTGCGAAGTAATTCAGTGACCTTATCCACTGTTGAATCATCCCAGTAGTCGTCGAGCATTGCATACTTAGGTTCAACCTCCATACCGATGTTTACCTGCTTTGTCTTTACAGGCACGATTATGTGAGGGTATTCAATCAATGGCCCTTGAACCTCATGACAGCCTTCAGTTTATGGAATGTTAACTTTTTGCAGATCTTTGTCGTCTTCTTCAATATTCACGTTGTAACATTCCAGTGCATAGCTCAGCTGGGTTGCCCATTCAAGCTGAATTACTTCTAGTGGCTGTAGCGCATCATCAACAATATCCCACCAATGATCCTCAAACGTGAAGGTTAACAGGTATCCTTCATGCAAGATATCCCATTCACTTGTTCCATGGTAGAGCTCCGTCTCTATATACTAGTTCCTAGGTATAATATCTAGGGTATAACAAAATAGGTGCACCCATTTAGGTTGTGGCTCTTCCCCCTAGACCTTCGTCCATTTGGTGAGGTACGTGCATGGATCATCTTGTATGTCATACTTTTCTTTTAATTACACCCGAGGCTTTCCAAACCTCATGCGCATCATCCTCCTACATTCGCACTAGTCCCCGAAGCTTCTTTGGTTTGTACTCCACCACCTCATGGGCATAGCGCGAAATACCCATTTCAAAGCTTGGAAATGTTGTTGTTCCAACACCTCCCTTTCGAATCTATTCAGGAAGTCATCTAACTCACCTACCCCATCATACATAGGAAAATCCCTTACCTCCATTGATACGCGGTGCAAAGATCTCATCATCATGTTATAGTTCCACGTGGTTACCTTATGTAACTAGTTCTGCCATCGTTATATATCCTCATCAAAATCTCATGTGTAGGAGATTTCACACTCTCATGAGATTTTTCCATCCATGTTTGGATTCACCCAGTCTTGTTCTCATGCGGTTATCTTTTATATGCAGTCCAAATCATCATCGCTGTCATAGTCGTGCATTGGCTCCATGTAGTGTGATCCTTCTGCAAGGTCCAAAGGTAAAACTACGTGTAGAGACTTTTTCTCAAAAATCATCTTGTGCTTCTTTATATTTATCACCCCATTCATGTAAGTGGCCCAATCTATTCCTAATAACGCAGTGTAGGGATTTTTGTCATCAACAATCTCCATTACTTCAAAGTCTGCTAGCACTCTTGCTCCTTCAATATCCACTATGATTCCCTGCAATCTCCCCATAGGTAGGATCTTTTGTTGGTTCGTCATTTGCAATTTCATAAGAGACCATTGCAGCATAGGCCTTCCCATGTGATCCCATGTTTGCTTCAGCAAAATGTTCACGTCTGATCCTAGGTCGAGAATCACTTGGTCTATCTCATATTCCCCAACCTGCGTGGTCAATCTCATTTCCCTTCCTGTTTGCATCATGTGCTTTCCAAGCTTTCAGACTACACACGATTCTCCTGGCATGATCTCAATGCATCTTTTTATGAGTTCCTGCAACCCCTTTACAAACTTGTTGTCACGTAGTAGCTTCATGCATGTTTCCACAAACATTGTGATCATCGATGGGTCCATTTTCGGTTCCAGTCTGTCTTTGCTTCCTGAAGTGGAGGCATCATCAAACCTCTTTCCAGCTTCCATGAAGGTTCCTTTAGCGCGCTCCAAATCAAACTCTGGTTCTTTCATTGGAGCCTTGCAAAACCAAGTACTCTCTTTAGGTTGCTTACCTTTGTCATTCCCTGTTAATTCCACTTCGGAGCACAATATTCACATTAGGGTCTTCCTCGCACAGCTCAGACCTCATCATTTGTAGGTTCTGAGTTAGGGGAGGTTGGAGGGCTCCTTTATCATGCAACATCACTATTAGTGTGGGACAATCCTCCTTCTCATGATCAAATAATGTACACTACAAGCATGATGGCCGCATTGGATTCATACAATAGTGGGCATAATGTCCTGGCCCTCCACAATTGTAACATATCAGTTGTCCACAACCTTTTCTAGGTCCTTCTCCACCTTGGCCTCGTCTGCACCCTTAAATCTGGTTCACACCATCCCTACATTCTGGTCAAGGGGTCATATTTTGGCCCGAATTCTATAGGTAGGAGTCTGATCCATCATTAGCTCATAACTTCTATAGGTGCGCTCGTCATGTCCTACTGATATACAAAAAGTACAAAAAAAGTGGTGAATTCTGTGTGTACTTCTATAATAAATGGTAGTTTTCTGTAGCATGCTTTCCTCCTATCTGACAAATTGCACACCATAATGCAGGCGTCACGCTCAGTCCTACTTGTGCCTCCGGTCTCAATGGCATTGGTCCTCCTCCCACGAGGTAATTTGTAAACACTAGGCAGTGGTCCTTGTCATGCCTCTGACCCTTGCAGTTTATGCACCATACCTCGTCATACAGTTCTAAGTGAGCTGTCCTATCTTGTTTCGAACTCTGCATCTCAAGGCACAAGTTTTTCAACTACGCGTGGATCTGCTGAACTCCTAGGTTGGGATCCTATATCGGGGTATCATTGTTATAGTACCATTTACCACTCTTGGTATGTGAGATGCTTTGATTATGGCGTAGGGTAACCCCTCCTTCTAGACTTGGTCCAAATATATAAAAAACAATGTTTTATTCCCTATATGCTACATTTCCCTACACGCAGGTTAGTCAATACCCAACCCGTGTATATGTATTAAAACACTTTAAAAAATTAAATTTCCTTAATTATGGGTGGAGTTCACGGGTTTTTCCTATTGATTACCTCCTATTTCCCGTGGCCAAACTATTTCCAAACTGTTTCCCAACTAAAAAACTAATTGGGAGAAGTATAAATAGACTTCTATGGGAAGGCCTTAAGAGCGAGAAGAGATAGATTTATTATACTGAGATTATCCCTGACTGAGTCTGATGAATCCCTATGCCTCATGCACTTCCCCAAGCTTCAGGAAACCCTTGTTTCCTTGATTATAAATATCCTTCCTTTTGCTTGAGATATCATGGTATTGGTGATGGAAGAAGATTGTTGAAGGCTAGGACAGGATGAATCTCGAGGCGGTTTTGCTTGGAGCCAGAAGAAGAAGACTCGGGTGAATTCTCACCATGTTATTTATAGCTTACTACAATAAAAGAAATGTTGTCTTGCTTTCAAAATTAACTATGTTTATGCACCAAATTATGTTTTAATTCATATATGAATGTCGTTTTGATGTACGATCAATCATTTTTTTATATGATATAATGTCAATTTCGTGAATATACTTTACTTCTATACTACCATGTATGTTCAAATTGAATGATTTTTAGGTTTGAAGAACATCAAGAGTTGTAGACGGTCTGAACCCTACGAGACCTACTTGAATGAAGGAAATCTGGGTACGGTCACTGTTGAGCCCCAAACTTGCATCTTTCCTACACCTTTTTCTAGCTTCATTCCATTCATCTGAACCTCCTAAACCATTAATATCATTGCATATTATTTATAAAAGAGCATTTAAAGTGGTTTCTTGACTATGTCTTTGTGTTGCTGTTTGGACTAGATTTTTGCTTATGAGCTGTGGAATCTTGTCACTTTCCGCAACCAGCTCAACTTTCTGCAGCCATTTTGTTATAGTCTATATTGCAGGTCTCTTCAGGTGAATCAAGCCACATGGGCAAGTTGAAAACGACGTGGACATGGAACGAGTCCTATTGGCTCAGTCGAATTCATCAAAAGAGGCCATAGTCAAAGGTAGTCAAGCGATGGTCAACCTAAGAGTCCTACGGTGACATAACTCTATTTTTCACCATGTGAAGACTTGCGTGGTGGATGTTCCTAAATATCAGGGGACATACCAACACCTGTGGACTGCTCCATAAGACGAATCCAATAGCCACCCTCCAAAGATGTAATCTTCATGGCAGCCATAACGCTAGATTCCTGGACGTGGTTGTTCACATGTCTCTTATTAGCGCAGATTGTAGGAAAGTAGTTATGTCATCCTCTGTTATAAATAATGCGTTCTCATATGCATATTAGTTATCTTTTGTAATGTAATTTTGACTGTTAACGAGCCCACTGTGCCGTGACTCTATTTCTGTGTTATGACTGCATTTTGAATACATGAGAAGACTCTGTTTATAAGCTTAATTCGTGGTTCATAGCTAACTGCCCGAGGTTGTGCAGAGGGCCCCTGCACATGCCGAGGCTTTGTTTATTGCTGTATAGTTTCATGCTTTATTTCTTTACGTTCCTTATGCCATAATCATTCACATGTATATATTGCATTGCTTATGGTATTCACGTTTTATTTCTGTCCATAATTTTTCATGCTTTATACTGTTGTTAACTAATCAGTGTCTTTGTTCCAGATTACAGTAGGCAGCCTGGGCATTTGCACATAGTTTTACAATGACTAATGACATGGAATTAGTCTTGTCCTTATGCTGATTTATTTTTCTTAGTTTTAATTCCAACACTGTCTTATTTATTTCAGTTTTGTAAATTTGCTTTATTAGTTAGATTAGATATTAAATTACTCACGTCATTATCAATTACCTCCGAAAGCCATAGCGAGACTAATGGTGAGGGATTGAAAGATGAGTGTGTAGTTTGATATTAGTTTATTTTTTTGCAAGTTAGATATTAAATTGCTCATGTCATTATCAGTTACCTCCGAAAGCCATAGCGAGACTAATGGTGAGGGATTGAAGGATGAGTGTGTAGTTTGATATTAGTTTATTTTTCTACAAGTTAGATATTAAATTGCTCATATCATTATCAGTTACCTCTGGAAGCCATAGCGAGACTAATGGTGAGGGATTGAAGTATGAGTGTGTAATTTGATATTATTTTATTTTCCTGCAAATTAGATATCAGATTGCTCAAGTTGTTTATGATTACCTCCGAAAGCCATAGTGAGACTAATGGTGAGGGGTCAG
>APFE031465288.1:694-54718 GCA_000404065.3 Pinus taeda | reverse complement strand
AGCTAGAGCCAAGAGTTCGATTTTCATAACTCCATCTTCTTCAAGGCATAGACAAGATTCACCACCATCTACCCCTAGCCTTAAGATTCCTGGAATTCAAGGAGTAGCTGAATTAGAGGATTCTCCGACACCATCTACCAAATCTGATTTAGAGGAAGACCCTTTCTTTACTTCTACAAGAGAGCATATTGCAATTCAAGAAGTAGAATCACCTGAAGAAGAAAAGGAAGAAACTCCCTCTCATCCTCCGTTAATAGAAGAACTAGAGGAGAGGACTCTGAAGAAACTATCATGACAGAGGAAGTAGTAGATGGATTTGGAGGTAGAGGTAGAGGTAGAGGAGGAGGAAATAATGGAGGCAACAATGGTGGAGGTGGAGGTAATAATTGAAGAAATAGGGAAGGAGACAACTCATTTGGATTCCCTATAGTTGATGAGGAAAATCATACAATGATGAAAAACATCTCACCATCTGTCCTCCCCAACTTTTATGGATTGTGAAGTGAGGATACTGAAACATTTCTATTTGAGTTTGAAGTCGTGTGCCGAACCTATGACTATATGGAATACTCTCAAAAACTCAAACTGTTTCCTTCAACATTGAAGGGAGCCGCTTTGAAATGGTTCATGGGATTAGTCACCAAATCTATTAGGACTTGGAATGATATGAAACAAACATTTTTGGATAGATACCTGGACTATTGCATGCCCACCAATCGCAAGGATGAGGTAGTCAAAATGGTGCAAAAAGAAGATGAGAATTTGGGGGATTTACTTGAAAGATTTCAATACAACTTAAAAAGAGCAAAGATGAGCAACTTAGATGAGGATAATTTGAAATCCCTTCTATTAAAAGCCATCAGAGATGAATGGATAGATATTTTAAACATGATGGGGAAGGGAGACATTTCTCAACTTCCACTTCATGACATAGCAGAACTATGTGTCCATCTCTCAAAGGGAAAATCTAAAATAGGAAAAGGGCCTAGAGATCCTTCTCTTATCAGGGCAAACAAATCTGCAACTGGAACAGTAAGTAGGGCAGAAATTGGCAATCTACTTGATGAATTCAAAACTGATATCTTAGGGAGCCTTAGTGAACAACTAGACACCCTTAAAATTCAAAACAAGTAGAAAGAAGAAACTGATGCTCCAGCCATATTTTGTTCGAAATGTAGGAAGAAACATGCTCTAAGGGAATGCCCCTTGGATGCAAAAGTTTTAGAACATGTAAGATTTTCTCAGAGAATCATGAGACTAAGGATTGTCCTTCAATTCCTGGACTCAAAGCTATCTTTCAATAGGATCCAAATTCAGTAGAATCTCTCTATTTTGTTGCAAGAAGACCTTGGTAGGGGAAACAAACTCAAGGGTTTAACAACCCTATGAATTTTCAACCCCCACTAAATTGGAATCCTTGGCAACAACCTTGGCCCCAACCTCAAAATCCATGTCAGTCATGGGTACAAGGTATGCAAAATCCTTATGGGAGATTTTCTCAATTTTATCAATATCCTCCATCTTTTCAAAATCAACAAGCTCCACAACTTCCAAACCCAAATCCACAACTTTCATTGCCATTTCCACAACAACAACCTTCTCAACAAAATCCAAATCCTCAACTCATGCTTCCATTCCAACAAAAGACAAATCAACTTCCAACTCAGCCATTGCCAAATCCTAACAATAAAATCCCTCAGAATACGTACATGATATAAGAACAACAATTTCCTACCTATATGATTGTTCTTCTCAATGATGTACAACTCAGGTCTGGTAGAGTTTTAGAAAAACCTTCTATAGATGTTCAAGAGCAAGATACATCTAAGGATGACTCTATCAAATTCAATAAAGGTTCTGAGGAAGCATCTCTTCAAAACTCAAACATTCAAAAAGAAAAAGAAAAGTCAACCCCCACAACTCCTATAGTTGAGCAACTTGCATCTTCATCCACACCTCCTTTCCATGAAAGATTACAAATTGATAAAGGGGTGGAAAAACACATATTGTTGCCTAACTATGGTTTTCTAAATGAATTAAAGAATGTTTGTATGAATATTCCCTTACTACAAGATATTAGACAAATTCCTATTCTAGCAAAAACAATAAAGGAGTTGAGTCTCAAAAGACCAGGAAGGAAACCAAGAGATACAAGAAGAATCCACCTGGTAGGAAAAATTGTAGATATCATGATGGGAAAAATTACCATGCAGAAGTATGTAGATCCCGGTAGTCCATTTGTCAAGACACATATAAATGAGGTAGAAATCCCAAATGCTTTGATTGACTTAGGGGCTGCTATCAACATTATGAGCAGACAGACTATGGAACAGCTAAAACTTCCTAATATTCTTTTTACACCTACTTTACTACAACTTGCAGACCGATCAATTATCAAACCAGATGGTGTATTAGAAGATATTTTAGTCTCCTTAGATTCTTGGGAATATCCAATAGATTTTATGATTTTGACTCCCAAGAGTAATCTAGGAGGGACCCACTTATCTTAGGAAGACCTCGGCTAGCCACAGATGATGCTTTCATTAGTTGTAGATATGGGGATATGTACATTTCTAATGGTAATTCGACAAAGAAATTCAATTTGTATCCTCCAGCAAAAGAAATTATAGAAGTAGGAGACAATGAATGGGTCGATGATGAGGACACTATACACCCTGTCTTTACCATTTCTGAAATTAGTGAGGATAGTCAAATTATAAACACATTAGAAAATTTTGAGACATCTTCGAAATATGACCCCACACAATTTCAGTTAGATTCTGACATTGAGTATTTATTTTCAAGACAAATGTCTCTTTACTCTATGGAAGAGTTCAGTAGTTCCGCCATTGAGATTTTTCTAGGTAAAACATTGAATATCAACAAAAATTTGGAAAAGTCACAATAGGAAAAACTAACCAAAATATTGCAAAAACATTCTATTGCATTTGCATGGGAGTATACTGATATGAAAGGTATTGATCCTAAGACTTGCATCCATCACATCTACATAGAAAAAAACAATAGACCAATCAAAAAACCTCAAAGAAGGATGAATCCAAACCTTAGGGAGATAGTGAAAAAAGAGCTCCAAAAACTACTAAATGTAAACTTCATTTATCCAATTTCAGATAGCTGATGCGTTTCTCCTTTGGTTATAGTACCTAAAACAAATGGTAAATGGAGAGTATGCATTGATTACAGGGAATTGAACAAAGCAACTTTGAAGGATCACTTTCCTTTGCCTTTTATCGATCAGGTATTAGATACATTAGCAGGAAAAAAATACTTTTCATTTTTAGATGGTTTTAGTGGCTATAATCAAATTCAGGTAGCACCTGAAGATCAAGATAAGACCACATTTACCTGTCCATGGGGGACTTTTGCCTATCGAGTGCTTCCTTTTGGGTTATGTAATGCACCCACAACATTCCAAAGAGCAGTACTAGGAATTTTTCTGATCTAATCCATGATTGTGTAGAGGTTTATATGGATGATTTTACAGTTTATGGTAATTCATTTGAAGAGGCATTAGAAAATTTGGAAAAAGTCCTTATAAGATGTAAAGAAACAGACCTTTCATTAAGCCATGAAAAACTCTTTATGATGTTTACTGAAGGTATTGTTTTGGGGCATCATATTTCAGGAGATGGGATTAAAGTTGATAGATTGAAGGTTGAAGTCATCTCCAAGTTACCTATTCCAAATTGTCAAAGAGATGTTAGAAGTTTTCTAGGATTTACTAAATACTATAGAATATTTATAGAAAACTTCACTAAAATAACATCTCCACTCTTCAAACTGCCTACAAAAGACTGTGAATTCAAATGGGATCCTGATTGCCAATCAACCTTTGAAACTTTGAAAACAAGAATATCCGAAGCACCTATCTTGAGAGGACCAAATTGGAAACTCCCTGTCCATATTTCTACAGATGCTTCAGATACAGCTCTAGGAGCTGTGTTGGGTCAAAAGGATTTAGTCCCTTATGCCATTTACTATACCAGTAAAAATTTGACTCCCACTGAGTTGAACTATATTGTAATTGAAAAAGAGTTTTTAGTTGTTGTTCATGCAATCAATAAGTTTAGACATTATATAACAGGCTATGAAACTTTTATTCATACTAATCATTCTGTGATTAGATATCTAATGAACAAACCTATTACTAATGGCAGAGTGACAAGATGGCTCCTACTTTTGCAAGAATTCAATATTACTGTGTTGGATAGACCAGGGAAACAAAATAAAGTAGTTGATTTCTTGTCTAGGATTCAGAATACTAAAGAAGATTCTCCTGTAGAGGATAAGTTTCCAGATGAATATTTGTTTTCAGTAACTACTAAGATTCCTTGGTATGCAGATATTGCTAACTATTTGGTTACAAGGAAACTGCCTCCACATTTATTTCCAAGTGAAAGAAGAAAAATTATTCAGGAGAGTTCGAAATATTCATGGATTTCTAACGAATTGCTTAAAACAGGGCCAAATCTTGTGATCAGAAGATGTGTTAGGGAAGATGAAATGCCAAATATTCTCAAAGCATGTCATGATG
The DNA here is from genome assembly GCA_000404065.3 of Pinus taeda. Taxonomy (NCBI): domain Eukaryota; kingdom Viridiplantae; phylum Streptophyta; class Pinopsida; order Pinales; family Pinaceae; genus Pinus; species Pinus taeda. The sequence continues at coordinate 50,163 of APFE031465288.1, read as the reverse complement.
AACCATGCGGCAGACACTTTGCTGACAAAAGGACAACCTATAAAATTCTCTCTTTGGGATATTTTTGGCCTTCCCTCTTTAAAGATACAAAACAATATGTCAAACGGTGTGACAACTGCCAAAGAGTAGGAAACCTACCCTTTCAAATGAAATGTCATTGCAACCACAGGTACTCATCGAACCCTTTGAAAAATGGGCTGCCATCTAAGCAAAAGAAGTATATATTGGTATGTACTGATTATGTCACTAAATGGGTAGAAGCCAAAGTGTTAGTTTCTGCTACTGAAAATTCAGTTTTTAATTTTCTTTATGAGGATATTTTTACTCGCTTTGGTGTTCCAAGAGAAATTGTGACAGATCAGGGAAGCCAATTCACATCCAACCTGGTGGAGAAGCCGGTGGAAGAATACAAAATCAAGCATAGAAGATCTACTCCGTACCATCCGCAAGCAAATGGTCAAGTGGAGTCTACAAACAAAGTTCTTGAAAGTATCATCACCAAAACTATTCATCTACACAGAAGATATTGGGCAGAAAGGCTTCCTGAAGCCCTGTGGGCCTATAAAACTACATGGAGAAATACAACAGGACATTCTCCCTATGAACTTGTTTATGGGAAAGAAGTCCTGCTCCCAATTGAGTTCCAAGTCAAAACCTTCAATATGGTAGTTCAGTTGTGGATGGATCTATCAAAAGCCCAAAAGCATAGAATGGAGCAGTTGAATGAGCTAGATGAGATCAGACAAGAACCAATCCTAAGAACTGATTTAGTTCAATATCAAAGAGCCAAGTGGCATGAAAAATATATCAAAGAGAGAAAGTTTCAAGAAGGAGACTAGGCATTGCTATTTGATTCCAAGTTTAAAGACTTTAATGGCAAATTTCAGACTCATTGGCTTGGGCCATATGAGATTGACAAAGTCTTTAGCAATGGAGTGGTAAGAATCAAGACCATTGATGAATCTCAAACTCCTCTTATTGTGAATGGCCACAGATTAAAGATATATCATAAGCCACTCTCAAAAGAGGAATTTGTCAAAATGTTTCAGGATAATTCTGCAATAAGGCTGGTGAAGAAGAATCCTTCTTCTCCACCAGCCTAGCCTTTGTTCTTTTCTATTCAAAAAAAAAAAAAAAAAAAATTGTATAAGCCTGAAAACCAATCACTGATTGGCAGTCTTATACAGAAAACACAGGGTGAAAATTAGGAACTCCTGACACCCTATGTTTTCCAAAAAAAAAAATATCTCTTTCTTTCTCATTTTTTATTCGATTCCATTTCATTTCCATCCCACTCCATCTCATTTCCATTCCACATCACTTCATTTAATTCAACTCCATTTCATTCATTTCATTCCATTAATAAAAGTTTTTATGACCATTTTCATCCATTCAGTCATCGTTTATACATCTCATTCAATTATAAGATTGTTGGGTCAGTTTCCACAGCTACTCACTGATTCCGCAGCCAGTTGTGTTTCTGCAGCCACCACTCTGTTTTTCAAAAATTTACAGTCAGATGTTAGTTCAACAATCATGAAATCAAATGCAGGTATGAGGACATATTATGAAGACATGAGGCATTCAAAAGTATCAATGAGGAGCAACTAATTGAAGACTAATGAAAAATGGCAAGAATTCCAAGGTATGAGAAAAAAATTTATTTCAAATGGCATTCAAACACATTTTTACATAGTTATAAACCATAACTCCATAATATGCAATGATTGTGTTGATAACTCCATAACCATTCCGCGATCTCTATACGATTCCCCCATAATCCTTGCATTCATTTTTAAACGGCCTTATAATCAAGCCTCCAGTCTTCACCCGTGTTCTGCTATACTTTGATATTCCACCTGTAATTATGGCACGTGGTTGATTTGACTACGGCTTCTCTCAGCCGCACAAAATCCATAGTTGTTTCATAAACGTGCTTGCGTCTACTCTGCAGCCACCCAATTTTAAATATTGCCGAATGCACTTTACTCCCCCTACTGTTCTATTGACCTCATGGCTGCATTTCCACCGTGCTCACATAAGCCTTCACCCCATTTTGTTCTATGTTCCAGTTCATTCTGTGTACCTATTCTCTGATATCCACTTACAGTCACTGGTCTCCCTCATAAACCCTGTTCATTTCCGCTAATTCAGCTGTCTTACCTCTGCTAAACCCTCCTCACGCAGACGAGTTTTAAAGAACAAAAGGAAGGATGGGTCGGTTGTTAAGGGCAGAACTAGAGGGACCCAAATTTATGGAAGGATACCCGCAAGTGAAGGACATACTGAAAAAGGAAAAATGGCTTCGGTTTATTCAAAAGTTTAAAGGCTACCATAAGGAGGTTACAAAGGCTTTTGCAAGGTCTTTTGACAGGCTGGAGGTGGAAATTAGGGACCTTAAGTTTACAATGACTGAGGCATCCATAGCAGTTGCTACAGAACTTCCCCAAGAAGGTGAACACTGGTTTAAGAACAAGAACATTGGCGATGAAGCTTGGAGAGTGATCCTAGGTAACCTAGGTATGGATGCCACTATTTTCAAAAACGGAATTCCTATCCATGCTTTAAAAGAAGAGTGGGCTAGTTTACTGTTGGTTATTCAAAATTTTATCACCTGTGAGGGACATTTTCGAGCAATGTACATGTATCATACACGAGTGTTGATGAATGTTTTAGAGAACCAGACCCTCAATCTTCCATACTTTTTACTAAACAGTTTGAAAAAGATGTCTGTGACCATCCAAAAGCATCTGGGGGACGTAGAACCACATTTTTATCACCATGGTCTCGTGAAAATATTGATAGAAAAACAATTAAAAGAGAAAAAGGACACCTGGGAGCAATTTTTAATTAGAAATTTCTTTGAAGAACCCCAAGAAACCCTAAAGGCAGTAGATAAAAAAGAAGTAGAAGAAAGAGAACAGGTGATAAAACTCAAAGCACTGCTACTAACACAATTGAAAGAACTAGTAGAGAAGAAAGATTGTCTAAAAGGAGGAAGGAAAAGACCGAGGGTAAAAAGCCAACAAAATCAAAAGAGAAAAGAAGCAGTGAGGTTGTGCATCAAACCCCTTCCTCAGAAGAAGACCATCAAGTATTGTCTGAGAGACTAGTTCACCTTCAGGAATAGTCAGCTATGGCCAAAAAGAAAGGAAAAGAAAAACAAAAGGAAGAAGACAGTAGTCCACAACATGTAATAAGAAGCAGCAAGCTTAAGGGAAAATGGAGAAAAGAACAAACGAAAGGACCCCATTTTATTGATTTGGGAGGAGGAACACCTAAACAAACTCTAGCTGGCCGTAGTCCACCTCATTCTCAACCAAACGTTGAAACTAGCCCTCAAGATGTTGACATGAGTCCCTTTCGGCCAGATTTTGAAGTCAATTCTCCTCCACAGCATTTTGGGGACAACCCAAGGAAAACGACACCCGAAATAGATCCAAGGCAGCAAGATGTGTATGATTACATAGAATCATTAGAAAGAACAGCCACGGGTCCCAGCACTTCATTCACTCAGCCTCACACAGCACAAGAAGCTCTAGTCCAATCGTTGAAACAAGAAGTCTTTGAGTTGGAGGTTTTAAATAGACATATTAAAAATGAAAATGAAGCACTAAAAGAGCAGAGAAAACTAGACAAGATCATCCATGATAATATCATGCTACAACCTGGGCTCTGGCAGAAAAAGAACAAGAAATTGAAGAAAAAGTGCAAGAAGATAAGTAGAGAACTGATCAATCTTAAATTCAAATGCTTGATGGAGAAGACCAGGATGTTAGCAGCACCAAGAAAGAGAGGAAGAGGGCTGGATGTACTGGCAGAAGCTTCAGAACATATTATTTGAAGGAGGGATAGTCAAAATTTTGGTTGCATGAGGACATGCAACACCTTCACAGTTGGGGTATGTTGAGTCCCAAACTTGCATCTTTCCTACACCTTTTTCTAGCTTATTTCCATTCATTTGAACCTCCTAAACCATCAATACCATTGCATATTAGTTATAAAAGAGCATTTAAAGTGGTTTCTTGACTATGTCTTTGTGTTGTTGTTTGAACTAGATTTTTGCTTATGCGCTGCAGAATCTTGTCACTTTCCGCAGTCATTTTGTTAAAGTCTATATTACAGGTGTCTTCAGGTGAATTGAGCCACATGGGCAAGTTGAAAACTATGTGGACATGGACCGAGTCCTATTGGCTCATTCGCATTCATCAAAAGAGGCCATAGTCAAAGGTAGTCAAGCGGTGGTCAACCTAAGAGTCCTACGGTGACAGAACTCTGTTTTTCACCACGTGAAGACTTGCGTGGTCGTTCCTAAATCTTAAGGGACATACCAACACCTGTGGACTGCTCCATAAGCCAAATCCAACAGCCACCCTCCAAAGATGTAATCTCCACGGCAGCCATAACGCTAGATTCCTGGACGTGGTTGTTCACATGTCTCTTATGAGCACAGATTGTAGGAAAGTAGTTATGTCATCCTCTATTATAAATAATGCATTCTCATATGCATATTAGTTAGCTTTTTTAATGTAATTTTGACTGTTAACGAGCCCACTGTGTCGTGACTTTATTTCTATGTTATGATTGCATTTTGAATACACGAGAAGACTCTATTTATAAGCTCAATTCGTGGTTGATAGCTGACTGCCCGAGGTTGTGCAAAGGGCCCCTGCACATGCTGAGGTTTTGTTTATTGCTATATAGTTTCATGCTTTATTTCTTTACGTTCCTTATGCCATAATCATTCACGTGTATATATTGCATTGCTTATGGTATTCACATTTTATTTCTGTCCATAATTTTTCATGCTTTATACTGTTGTTAACTGATCAATGTCTTTGTTCCAGATTACAGTAGGCAGCCTGGGCATTTGCACATAGTTTTACAATGACTAATGACATGGAATCAGTCTTGTCCTTCTACTGATTTATTTTTCTTAGTTTTTAATTCCATCATTGTCTTATTTATTTCAGTTTTGTACATTTTCTTTATTAGTTAGATTAGATATTAAATTACTCATGTCATTATCAATTACCTCTGAAAGACATAGCGAGACTAATGGTGAGGGATTGAAGGATGAGTGTGTAGTTTGATATTAGTTTATTTTTCTACAAGTTAGATATTAAATTGATCATGTCATTATCAGTTACCTCCGAAAGCCATAGTGAGATTAATGGTGAGGGATTGAAGGATGAGTGTGTAGTTTGATATTAGTTTATTTTTCTACAAGTTAGATATTAAATTGCTCATGTCATTATCAGTTACCTCTGAAAGCCATAGCGAGACTAATGGTGAGGGATTGAAGTATGAGTATGTAATTTGATATTAGTTTATTTTCCTGCAAATTAGATATCAGATTGCTCAAGTTGTTTATGATTACCTCCGAAAGCCATAGTGAGACTAATGGTGAGGGGTCAAAATATGAGTTGATGTAATTTGATTTTAGATTTCCTTTGCTTGCAATTCTTGGATTTCTTTGAGCACAGTTTCTTTTGTATTTAGACAGCAGCAAGGATAATGGGTTTCATGATCAATAGTTCAGAGTTTGTTTGACTAGTATAGTGGCACATTTTCATTTTCTTTTAGGAATTAATTTTGTCATTGCATGTTTTAAACCCCTTTTGAAGTTTGAAGTTTGGGAAATCATTATAAAGGACATCACTGCCTTGAACATTTATATCCATACTTGTCTTTTAGAATTTCCATCTCACATTAGGAAATCAGCGAAGATAAAAACCCCAAAAACATAAAAATCAAAAACGACAAAAGTAAGAAATAGGTTATCTTGCACATATAGTGCGCCGCACTTCGTCAGCTTACGAATCCCAGATTGACAATTAAATGCAGCAATTTAGGACACACTAAATTGACCAAACACTTCCCTCAAAAAATTACGCAATTTTTGCGTGACACTAACCTTCAGGCTTGCATTGTGCAATTCTTTGAGGTAGTGTCCTGTTGGCCCCAGAAACTATGTAATGTTGTTTATTGGTTGCATGTCACTGTTGACTGAAATTGTACATTGTGCAGTTTCAATCCTCATCACGCCAGAATAGACTGTGCATTGCATAGTTCCAATAGTTAGTCAGCCTCCTGACAGCCCGGACTATGCCTTGAGTAGTTTTGGCAATCAGTCTGCTGACTTCCTGATGGAAATTGCGCAACTATCATGATCAGTCACACAAGTATGTTGCAAGTCAGTTCTCAAGTTTGTTTTGGTTTTTTACTTACAGATTTCCTGCCATGAGTGTTTCCATGTCTCCAGGTATTGCAGGTGTTTGTCTACCTCTCAAGATCATAGGTACAATGGCTTGTAGGAGAGCAAAGTTGAAGACACCGTTCAGAGGGCATGTTGGGCATGGGATCCCCCACAATAGGTTTTGGGGCTTAAAGCCCAAGTTTTGGTCAAAGATGGTGTAGAACTCTCGAAGTATGGGCACAAAGTGCAAATTGTATAATCAAGTCATAGGTTTGTCCACCCTAAGAATTGTAATTTAGTGTAAAGATGTGTTAGCCTACCCATGATCTGCGGACCATGGGATTGTATAAATAGAGCAAGGCTCTAAGTGTGGAGCTAAGCTAAGTGGAGTAGAGAATAGATAGAATAGCGAAGGCATGGTTAGAGCATAGAGTGGAATCTAAAGTGTAATGGGTCATAGTGGTAGGAAGAGGCTCTGCAGGTAAGTGCGCAGAGGTCTAGTAGAGTCCATAGCTGAGTGCACGAACCCCTGCAGTTGAGTGCACAGGGTGGAGTCGAGTTTGTACTTGGGATTGAAAGATAATAAAGAGAAGTTTATTTTGTGCATCTGTTCTAGAATCTTGATGTTGATGTTATACATTACTTTTACTCTTTTTATTTACTGCGCGCACTTGATGAATACTCGTATGAATGCTTATATGTGAATTTAATCTAAGTAATCAGCTAATAGAGACTAATTAAGGAAGACTTGGGTAAATAACACGGGTCGCGCTGCTGCTAGAGCTACATGAAGATAGTATCACAGGGCACGAGGTACCCGCAGGTGTGCGTAGCACAGTAAGTGCAAAGGTTGGACTATGTACCAATCACCTCATCTCAGACATCCCCAGGGTGAAAAAACTTGGTTCTAGCACCCTCCCATACTACTTCGGGGGAGAACTCAGTATGCACTCCGCGAATTGTTGCCAAAAGGGCCAGTAGTACTGGGATTTTCTTAGCTAAATCACTTTTGAACCTGGGTCAGGCCCCACTAAGCCAACAAATGGTTCCATTGCTAGGACTTGGATCTACATAAGGGATGTCCAATGTCGTGCCATTGGAACCCAATAAAGAAGGAAATTGAAGAGTGGTTGGACAAGAAGATTCACAAGTTCACGACACAGGAAAACAGAACTCCGCAAGTATCTGAGGAAAAGTGGTTGGAGTGCTACATGTATATGGAAATCCACGAGATTTTCTTTGCTTCCTTTCCTTCTGAGCTATACGAGTGGATAGTGAAGCTAGAAAAGAGCCAAGGAAGGTGTAGGCTCGATAAACCAATAGTGTGGACTTCGAAACTAGTGCATAGACTAGAAGCCTAAGAGGATAAGATAGCGCGAGCTATGGACCACTGGCTCGACCGAATAATAGGAGGATTTATCACTGAGTTTGCAGTGGACATGACCATCAATTACAGTGAGGCAGAGCGACATTTTCTCAAGGGACCATGAGGTAAGTATATTAAATCTTTGAATTCCTGGATTAAGATGTTGTTATGTGAAAAGCAGGTTATGTGAATAAATTAATGTTTGGAACTACACGGAGCAGAAAGAGTTACAGAAGTGGAAATAACGAAGAATTAGAAAATAGTCCCTTAATTTCACCCTCGCGAGAGAGTGAGGATGAGCTCGTGAAGGTTTCTCTGAGAAGCGCGATCAATTTGATAATGCAGTGGATTTCGCGGTTACCACCTCCACCCACACTACCTCCCACCTCACCTCCCTCACCTCCATCTCCACCTACTCCACCTCCACCACCTCCACCACCTCCATAGTTTAGTATGGTGAGCATGATCAAACTACCAGTATTCAGAGGAGTAGGTAATGAGGATTCAGACCCATTCTGGTTCGTGGTAAGAGCAGTATGGGAAGCACAAGGTGTCACGGACAACAATATTAAGAAGGTTACATTTGTGAGTGCATTTCAGGATTGCGCATTAACATGGTATATCAAACATTCTAACGACCACCCAAACGCAGGGATAACAGAGATCCAAGACGTACTAAACATGGAATTTAGGTGACCAAAGTCAAAAACACATTCAATCATTAGGTTTAAGTAGATCACGATGCTCCCGAGTGAGACTCCCTCGGATCTGGATCAACGGTTGAAGAGTATGATCCGCGAAGCCAATATGACGTTGACAGATGCACAACATCGCGCATGGTTTATAGCATCTTTGGCACTTCACTTGAGGACAGTGCTATCACAACAAAAAATTTCTACTCAGGCTGAAGCATTGGAAATGGCGATGAGATTACATGAGACCCCAATACAAGACCCTGGGTTTGGGGTTCAACAAATCCACATACAACTACAGAATCTGTGTTTGGAAATGCAAAGCTTGAAGTAGGATAGGGCACTGTGGCCAGAGGCACACGAGGAAGTATGGTGCATAAAATGCAAAGGCCAACGCCATGACAAGGATCATTGTCTAGTGTTCGCGAACTACTTGGCAAGAGGAGGGCCAGTGCTATTGAGACCGAAGGCACAGGCAGGGCCGAGGTTAGCACCCGCTTTATGGTGTGCAATCTATCAGATAGGAGGGAAACACACGATGGATAATTGTTATTTTCTGCAGAAGTATACACAGACACCCCAGCAATTGTTTTGTAATTTTTGCAGGTCGGTAGGCCACGATGAGCGCACTTGCCACAGTTATGAGCTAATGATGTAACGGACCCTAGCCTATAGGATGCAGATTGAAATGCGAGCCCTCGACCCAGATGTAGGGATGGCGCGTGCTGGATTTCAGGGGTGAGGTCAAGGATGAGGTGGAATGGGAACAGGAAGGGGCTGCAGACAATAATTTTGTTACAATTGCGGAGGACTGGGGCACTATGCCTGTGATTGTACCAACCCGATGAGGATATCTTGTTCGTATTGTGCTCAGTTTGATCATGAAGCAATACATTGTCCTACGTTGATCCCAAAGATGCGTGAAAAAGGGGTATTCCAGCCTCCCCCAACTCATAATATACAAATGATGAGGTCTGAGCCACGCGAAGAGGACCTGAATGTGAACATGATGCTCAGAAGTGGTACAGCCACGGGAGGAGATACGAGGAAGCAGCCAAAGAAAAGTACATGGGTTCGTAAGGCTCCTGCAAAGGAACCTGAGGTTGACTTAGAACACACAAAGGAGACATTCATGGAAGCGAAGAAGAGCTTCACGAAGGCCTCCACTTTAGATAGTAAGGATCAACCAGAGCTAGGAATGGATCCTTCAATGATCACTACCTTTTTGGAGACATACATGAAACTGCTACACAATAGCAAGGTAGTTAAAGGACTACAGGCACTGATCACCAAGTGTGTGGGGTCAGGGGAACCACGTGTCATCCAAAAATTGGGGAAGCATGCATTGCACACTAGAAGGGAAATGAGGTTGATTGCACAGATTGGGGAATATGAAATGGATCAAGTAATCCTAGATCTGGGTTCAGAAGCAAATGTATTACCAAAGAAAACATGGGAACGCATGGGTAGGCCCATGTTACAATGGTCCCCTATTCAATTACGAATGGCAAACCAACAGAAGAGTTTGCCCATGGGGAGGTTGCAAGGGGTAATAGTTGATATTGAAGGCACGAGCGCGCAGGTGGATTTTGAAGTAATAGAGATTGTCGCTGATAGCAATCCCTATCCCACATTGTTAGGAATAGACTTGGCCACCGATATGAATTGAGTCATCAACTTGAAGAAGTCCAAAATGATCTTCCAGAAAAAGTCACTATGCGTAGTAGTCCCACTGGACCCCGCCGAAGGAGCACACTACATTGAACCAGTGCGCGACAATGAAAGCGATGCTGAGTTTGATTGTATTTACAAGATAACTGCGTGAGACTAGGATTAGGGAATCCGACTGCAGATGAGAGGATCTCGTGGGAGTGCAAAAACTCCTGCACTTTGGATTCAGACGAATAAGTAGAGCGATGGCAGAATTAGTTGCACGAAGTGACAACGTTGAATTGCAACATGATGGTTAGATGACTGCACTGCATGACAACGGAAGCAAGAGAGCTACTGACATATGATGGATTGATAGCGTTGGATGCATTAATGAGAAAATTTGAAAGTGCAGTACCAGAACAGTAGCGGTTTGATGCGTTGAAGTGGGCACTGCGTGCAACACCTGCACGATGGTGGGGTACACATCAAGGAAATTTCGATGATTGGCACAGATGCAGAAGGATGATGTGCATATGATTTGGCAAACTGCAGCTATGGCTAGAAGACAATATGATGGATGAGATGACCCACACATGCACCTCGCGAAATGGAACAAGGTCTACGGGGAAGAACCACAACCCTAATGGGTACACTTATTCTACCATACCTTGGATATAATACCCATGAACTAGTATACTGAGACAGAACTCTGACATGGTACGGGAAAATGGGATGTCTTGCATGAGGGTTTTTTGTTAACATTCACGTTTGAAGACCGATGGTTGGATATTGTTGACGATGTGCTGCAAGCAGTAAAAGATGCCATCTTCAAAATACCACAGGAGCCATTGGAAATGCTGCAACTAGTATGGGCAACCTAGTTAGGCAGCACTCTAGAATGTTATAACATGTAGGTGGAGGAGGATGATGACGACCCCTGAAATATTGATATTCCAGAAACCAAAGGTTGTCGGGAGGTTCAAGGACCATCAATTAAGGATCCCGACATCACCGTGCCGCAAAAAACAAAGCAGGTAAACATTGGCATAGAAGCAGAGCCGAAGTATGCTACACTTGGGGACTATTGGAATGATGCTATGGTAGATAAGGTCGCTAAGTTTCTCTGTGAATACCAAGACTTGTTCCTGACCAAAAGCACGGACTTAAAAGGGATCATTGGTGACTTAGGGATGATGAAGATCACTCTGAAACTAGACGCAAAGCCAGTTAAGCAGCAACCTTACCACTTGAATCTAAAGTATAAAGAAAAGGTCCACGGTGAATTAGATAAAATTCTCATAGCGGGAAGTATCGAACCAGTGGAAGAATCCGATTGGGTGAGTCCTATGGTAGTGTAGGAGAAAAAATAGAAAGGCGAAATAAGAATATGCGTGGACCTCAGGAAGCTCAATGACGCCTGTGTTCACGATCCATTCCCAACACCGTTCACAGATGAAGTATTAGAGAATGTAGGCGGTCAGGAAGCTTACTCATATAAGGATGGATTCTCAGGGTACCATCAGATTAAGATTGCGTCGGAAGATAGGAGAAAAACAACCTTCACAATAGAATGGGTATGCTTTCAATACACGGTTATGCCCTTTGGACGGAAGAATGCACCAACAATATTCTTGCGCATACTGTTGGAATCATTCAAAGAATACATCCACAAGTTCTTGGAGGTCTATCTGGACGATTGGACTATCTTTGGATTAGTTAAGCATCATGTAGTGAACTTACGGTTGATGTTGGATACTTGCCGCCAACACCAAATTGTGCTGAACCTTAAAAAGTGCACCTTCCTCGTTCCGTTTGGCAACCTTCTAGGCCATGTGGTCTACAAACAAGGCCTGATGGTGGACCCTGTGAATATTGTTGTTATTCTAAATCTGGAAGCACTGCGTGGTGTCAAATAGTTACGCTCTACATTGGGGCACACTAGCTACTATAGGAAGTTTATCAAGAGTTATGCCCAAATAACCACGCTAATGGAAAAGCTATTGAAAAAAGATGTGACATACTGCTGGAATGATGATTGCATGAAGAGTTTGGATGTCCTAAAGGGGAAACTGGCCTCCATGTCAATTTTGGTCTTCCCGAAATGGGACGTGGAATTTCACGTACATGTTGATGCGTTGTGTATCACATTGGGAGCCGTACTCACACAGGAGGGAATGGAGGGAGTGGATCACCAGATCGCATTTTCGAGTCAAATATTTTCCAAAGAAAAAAAGAACTAATCTACCACCGAACACGAGGGGTTGGCAATGGTGTATGCACTCCAGAAATACCGACACTATTTACTTGGAGGACATTTTAAGATGTATACCGACCATTCCACGTTGAAATACTTGGTGAACAAGCCTATGTTGGGGGGGTGCATATGCAAATGGCTCCTACTATTCCAGGAATATGATTTTGAGGTCATAGCCAAGCCGAGATGCTTAAACATAGGACTAGACCACTTGTCATGTATTGACATGGGCGAGGAACCAACAAATTTGGAGGAGGGACTACCTGATGCACAACTCTTTGCAGTACGCGTCATGAACGGACACTTCAAAGATATAATCCATTTTCTAACAACAGGGACTGCGCCAAAGGAGTACTCAATCCAACAGAAGAAGGAATTGGTGGTGCGTGTGGTGGACTTTTTTGTCATTGCAGGGCACCTCTACAAGATGGGCAATGATGAGATATTGCGAAGATGCGTACTTGAATTTGAATGAGGTCAGATCCTCATGGAAGCACATGGGGTTGCTGCAGGAGGACACTATGCGAAACACACAACCACACAAAAGATTATTTGCGTAGGGTTATGGTGGCCGACCTAGCACCAGGATTCGAAAGTGCATTGTAAGGCCTGCGATATATGTCAAAGGATAGGAAAACCATCACGAAGGGATGAGATGCCACTAAATCCCCGAATGACACTGTAGCCATTTGAGAAATGGGGCATTGACTTTCTGGGCCCAATCAAACCTCAGGGAAAGATGGGTGCATTCTACGTCATCACTACGGCGGAGTACCTGACACGATGGGTGGAAGCACAACTGGTCAAGGACTACACAGCTCCCACAACTGGAAAGTTTTTGTTCGAAAATGTGTTGACATGACTTGGGTGCCCAAAAATCTTAATGAGAAATCATAGAGAAAATTTCTTGAATGAAACCATCAGCGTGCTCATAGAAGAGTTCCAGGTTTATCACCAGAAAAGTACACCATACCACCCACAGGCTAATGGAATAGTAGAAGCATTCAATAAAATCCTGGATACTGCGTTGACCAAAATATGAAATGCGCAGCGGGACGACTAGGACCTACGCGTACTCGTTGTGTTATGGGCATACAGGACAACGTGCAAGAAATTGACGGGACAGACACCATTCCGGTTAGTCTATGGTACATAAGCAGTCATGCCGATGGAATACATCATGCCTAGTCTACGAATAACAGTGCTCACAAGCATGACGGCCTGGGAAGCTCTGGAAGAAAGGCTCGTGCAATTAGAAGAACTCTAGGAAGAACAATTTCTAACCAGATTTCACTAGCAGGTACAAAAGCAGCGTGAATAATCTAGGCACGATCACCATATCAAGTTGTGCACCTTCAAGGTAAACGATTTAGTGCTACTGTATGACAACAAGTTTGAAAAATTTCCCAGAAAATTCAGAATGCACTGGTTGGGACCATATGTGGTAAAAGAGGTCACAGACAAAGGCACGGTCCAACTAGTCAAACTTAATGGCGAACCCTTCCCAGGAAAAGTAAACGGCAGTGGCCTGAAGCCCTACACGGGTGGGCCATCTATCTTACTAACCAATCGAAGCACAGTCTCTGCGACCCGAGGAGCCAGATAGGGGCGCGGGACTATAAACACAAGCACTAGAAGTTGGTACCAAAGAAGAAACTTGAGTCAGACGTAGATGATTCGGAAGCAGAAATGGAGCAGATCTAGCAGACGACAAAACCGCACGCTGCGGACCTTCACGTAGCATAGGCACAATTGGAGGGGCTCCATGCCAAGATTGCCACACCAGCAGAGTGACTCGGGACGAGTCACGATGATTGTGTTAAGATCCTGTTGGGCATGGGATCCCCCGCAGTAGGTTTTGGGGCTTAAAGCCCAAGTTTTGGTCAAATATGGTGTAGAACTCTGCAAAGTATAGGCATAGAGTGCGAATTGTATAATCCAGTCATATGGTTGTCCACCCTAAGAATTGTAATTTAATGTAAAGATGTGTTGGCCCACCCATGGTCCACGGACCATGGGATTGTATAAATAGGGCAAGGCTCTAAGTGTAGAGCTAAGCCAAGAGGAGTAGAGAATAGATAGAATAGCGAAGGCATGGTTAGAGCCTAAAGTGGAATCTGAAGTGTACTAGGTTATAATGGTAGGAAAAGGCTCTGCAGCTAAGTGTGCAGAAGCCTAGTAGAGTCTGCAGCTGAGTTCGCGAACCCCTATAGCTAAGTGCGCAAGGTGGAGTCAGGTTTGTACTTGGGATTGAAAGATAATAAAGAGAAATTTGTTCTATGCATCTATTCTGGAATCTTTATGTTGATGTTATACATTACTTTTACTCTATTTATTTACTGCGCGCACGTGATGAATACTCATATGAATGCTTATATGTGAATTTAATCTAAGTAATTAACTAATGGAGACTAATTAAGGAATACTTGGGTAAATAACATGAGTCGCGCTGCAGCTAGAAATGAGCGAAGATAGTACCATAGGGCGCGAGGTACCCTCAGGTGCACGTATCACAGTAAGTGCGAAGGTTGGACTGTGTACCAATCACCTCATCTCAGACATCCCCGAGGTGCGAAAACCTGGTTCTAGCACCCTCCCATACTACTTCGGGTGAGACCTCAATTCACGCTCCGCGGATTGTTGCCAAAAGGGCTAGTAGTACTAGGATTTGGTTGGCTAAATCACTTCTGACCTTGGGTCAGGCCCCACTAAGCCAACAGGGCAACTAGGGATGTAGTCGATCAAGTGTTTATGAACTTTCCTATCTATGAAGACATTAATTTGTTAATGGACAAGGATATCAAGATGAATGGCAATGGCATCATAGCAAGCATCACCATCAGCAACAACAGATGGCAGCATGCCTGCACGCGATGAATGCAAGAGGAAGGTTGTTGACAGCATAGAGGCAAAGCCAAGCTGCAAGTTCAAAGCAGATCCAATCATGACGAAAGAAGCTTTGGATATTGAGGCTATGAGGTGACGGTGCAACACGAAGATCGCTTGAAGGCGGAGAAAGGAACAGAGAAGGAGTTGCATGTGCTGGAGCAGCAACTCAAGGAAGAATAGGAGTTGAACAGATGATAGAATGCGTTGAGGAAGGAATAGGTACAGCAGGGGGTGCAACATACAAAGATGGATAAGACTACACTTGTACAAGTTATAGATCCATCCAAGTAGCTCCTGGTAGTGGACAACCAGTTACCCTTAGGAATTGCGCAGTTTTTGTTGCGACTCTCCCATTGCCCGCTCATTATAGAAATTGTGCAGATCTTTCCTGCCCAGCCTTTCCGTAGGTCAGACTATTCCTCTAAAAAACTATGCAGTTTTGTCCTCTAGCTGAGATAGACCCCGCGGACAGTCACTGTCAATATGGATTTCCCATCTTCATCACCTAGTGACTCCTATGCAGTTTTCATTAGCAGTGCCTGGAGCATGCATCCCAGCTCACAACCTTGTCTCCTCTCCTGGTCACCTACATCTGAAATGATCACACATCATGGTAGACTAGGAGGTTTTTTGATTTGATGTCATCTCGTCATGATTGACTGTAGGTACATGTACACAAACCAACATGACGCGACGAAGGATGGAATGAACGAAGGGAGCACATGCAGAAGGACAGGTTCACCAAGGGACAAGCAAACGATGCATGCAAAGAGATTTTCTCGTGAATGGATGATCATGAAAAGATGTGTTCACAGACAGATGGATGAGACAACATGCAAAATGTGTTCACGGATGGACGGACAAACAAACATGCACTTTTCGCAAATGGACGAACCTGTCAAGCCTTCCAACATACAAGCAAGGAGAAAAGTGTGAATGCAACATCAGGCGAACCCAACGACCATCGAAGACTCCTTGCATGTTGCCATCACCAGCAACAATACAACTCGACATGCACACCAGCAGCAGCACAGATGTACCAACATTGTCATGTCGAGTCATGTCATGATTCATGTCGTCCACATCTCTACTGTAGTTTATACTGTCAACCAATGTAATGTAACGTGGAAGTCTAAGAGACACACTTGTTGTATGAAGAGTCATGGAAGTCAAACAATGATGAGGGTAGTCGAACAACCACAAGGGTCAGTTTCACCCTTGGCTATAAATACCCTCTCATTTTTACATGCAAAGGACTTTTCACCTATGCTCCTCCCACATAGCCTTGAGAGTCTATAATATTTTCTAGGACGAGTAAGTAGTGGATCCAACGCTCAGCACATGGCGTTAGTGATGTATGGTGTAATGATGTGTCTTGGAACTTTCACTTAATTCAAAATCTTGCTCATAGGCCAACACATTTTCACACATTTTCACACATGTGTTTAACACTTGAGCTAATTCACTTGTTGTAATACATATCTGGTAATGAAAATGTGTTTTATATGATGTTAACATTATCTCACCCATGTAGACTAATCTCTTGGACATCAGACAGACCTTTCACATAAAACTTTTTATAACAACTATTGCACTCACGTGGACTTATCCACTAGGTGTTATACGTGTTATCTTCCCTTTTTTTTTTGACTGCTGCATCTGTGTGGACTTGTCTGCCGAAATCTGTGCACGTCCTATTGTGTTGTGTGTTCCTAGTAGAGTTGGTGCTACTCCCAACTGACTTGGGACTCACTCCCACCCTCTCCCTCTACGATGAAAGAACCATTGACACAAGAGACACTTACAATCACTAGGCACGTGAACCTCACTTCTCACAAGACAAAGCAGACCACTCTCCTATGCTAACAGGAAAGAGTTGAGGAAAATCTTTAAGATAATGGAAATTGGTCCATCGTACCAGATGGGACTCCCACACCAAACAGCGTGAGGTCTAGTTGGGACTTCATACTGGGGTGATCCCATGAATGTTGGCGGGTCCAGCACCATCAACATTTCTGGCACTAGAAGGAGGGATAGATGACAAGTTGAACCCTCATCATCTATTTTGAGTCTTCACACATCTATCATGGAATTTTTTATAGTTCGCCCTCTAAAATGTATGTCCAACGGACATATCTTTGACATCGAGAGGGAGTTCTGGGATCACTTGTCACAAATCACGTATGATGGTGAAGGCGAAGTGACCTGGCCTGAGCACTTAAATGACTTCCATGCACCCATGAAGGGTATGGAATATTTTAATGAAACAGAGGTTTGTTCGTTGCTTGCACACACACTTTGCAACCACCCATTGCAATGGTGTGGCACACTACCTCATAACTCTGTGCACTCATTCAAGCAGTTTTCAGAGTTTTTCATCATTTGGATCTTGAAGTACATGATAAAAAAGATTAAAGCAGTGAAAGGCCCCACACAAATCGCCTATGGAGTTTTCAAAATGCTTCCATCTATTCATGTTTGAAGCCCCGAAAAATCAGATGAAATTTCAGTATCTCATGGACAGATTTGAATACTGCCTTTTCCAATCTGTCAATCCTAAGAAGTTCAATCTTAAGCCCCACTCAACATACTTTGGTGATGGAGCTGCATAATCATAGACGAACATGGTCGATGTCACAAGTTATTGTCCGTCATCCCCTCATCAAACAACTCCACCACCACAAAGTGAGGTGGGACAACATGCACACACATTTGTTGAACCATCATGTCCTCTCGACATTGCTCCTTCCGATTTTCATGCAGACTTGGTTGTGAGCCCCATACCTCATCATAAGTATTTTGTACCTCAACCTTTGTCTTTGAACTGGGATAATCCTCCAGATGAGACTATCTTGTGTTCTTCCGTTCTGGACTCTACACCTGTTTTGAATGAGGATCAATCTATCAATGGAGTTGGTGTTGTACAACCAACATGAGTTGGCATTCATGAAGAGTATGACTAGGAGCTTGAACATCCACCGATAGTAGAGGACCATCCCTGTCTATTCATGCCTCCTCTATTTTTTTCCCAATCTCCTTAGTGATCCTACCATCCTAGATTTTTCATGTATATCTCTGTCCGCAAAAGCACCCATTGTTGATCATTCACTGGCCACACCGGATGTTAGTGCATCATTTGACAACGAAGAAGACCAATCATTATTTGAAAATCCACTTGATTTTTTCATCTATATTTTCTAGAAATGCAGAGAATGAACATTCTTGCTTCTCATATACCCCACTGTGTGATTCATCGAATCATGAGGATGCCGGACAACATCCTGAATTTTTTGATCTTAGTTTTCATGATCTCTTTACCTCATCATCTGATCATGATGTCGATTCACCCGTTATTATTCTCTCTAAGACACTGGTCTACGATGATCCATTTGTCAATGAAGTCGAAACCCCAAAGACTGTTGAGGCACTTCAGCTCAAGCTGATGGTTATGTCAAGCCCTCACTGTCTTGAGGTTGGTTTCACTTCTGATTAGGAAATTGTTCAAACACTTGAGGCTCCTCATCACTCATATGTATGCATTGAAGAATAATACAACACTCATATTTCACTTCCTCAACTCGAACTACATGATCCCATCACTTATGCATTGGAGGAATCTTACTCAGCAAGCACACTTGCGCAACGTAAGTGGTCTATCTTCCTCACGTGTGATTTCATGTCACAGCCAAGAGTGTGCATATGATTAACATCTACATGTAGTGTCACACAACATTGTACTATGTCCATGGACTGTATGTCAGGCACTTCCACTCATCTTTGTTCTATGGATGCTTGTGAGCTCGGAGTGTGTTTGTCTTCATTGTTGTATCTTTCTTATTTGTTGGTTTGCACAACTGGGTTTCTCATGAACCATGCCTTCACCAACATTAGTCAACCAATGCACTAGTGGCTACATTGGAAGTATCACTTCATGTGATCAAGCCAATGCACGGTTAGCTTAGGAGTGGGAGTAGTGTTTGATTTTTGAGTTATTTTCTCGCATGCATGTTTGCTTCTTTCTTTGTTTGGTTGTTTTCTTGCACGCTTGTTTTCTTACTTACCTCGCATGGTTGCTTGTTTTCCTCCTTGTTTTCTTACTTTCTTTTCTTTCGCATTTAATTATGCTTATGCTTTATTTTCTATTTGTTTTATTGTTTTGCGCTCGTAGGTTAGTTTCGCATGAAACCTTGTGTGACTCTCGAAACAAGTTGGGTAAGGTACAAGAGGACTTGTAAAACTATCAACATTTGGTTATCTGTTGTCCACTCTCTTATGTAAGAACTTTTTATCTTCAGTCTATGATACGTCAATGGAAAATACATACTGTTTGAAGTGAACCTTGGTGAAAACACAACACTTGGGCGCTAACTAGTGTCACCTACTCTAGTCGGTTGTTTTGGGTTAAACCTTGGAAGCTCAGTCAAGTAGAGTAAGGAGACGGAGAAAACCTTAATAGGCACATCAAAGGTATATAATAAAATAATTCTTTGAAGGAACAACTTCTTCTGCTCTCATTAAATCGGGATCCCTCTTTCACCTCTGAAATGAATAAGTGTTATGCATAGTTATGAAAAAAAAAATTGAAAAATGAATAAGGCAAAAGAAGAGAAAGGCTTCTTGCACAAAGAGGTGATGCAAGTAACTCCGCGAGGGTACTGACCAAGCTCACTGGCAGCAAAGCCATGCTTGTGTTCTCGCATGACTCTATCGGGTGCTGTCTAGGTCTACTTGCAGTGGAGCAACACCAGAGATGAAACTAAGACTCTGACAACTATACTGCTTGTGCACCAATATACCCCTCAACCTCAATCGAAAAAACTATGTTGGCTTAGCTTGGAATGTGTGTCGACTGACCAAGAGCTTGGTAGATGTTACATCTTACAAACAAGCAAGTGTGGAAACGAAGATGACTAGAGAACTGAAAAATACTTCCGAAGGTGTTAGACTTGCTTTTCATGAACAAGGTCCGTTCAGAGAGCTGGAGTTCTACCAGTTTGTTTCCAAGTGTTGCAGCGGCTACAAACACCCTCCAAAATTTTTCCTTAGCTTCGTTTTGAATCCTCCCTGCCCACCATCCTCAACAACATGTATTTCCCCATCAAGCACATCAAATTCAGTTGTTTCATAGAGTCTTATCAGCGTGTGCATGCAATTTTGTTTCACCCTCTTCACATTCTTCTTTCAGACTTGGTATCAGTTTTTGTTTAAGAATCGCCCTCTGGGAATTGTACAATTCTGAAGGGGAACAAACCTTCCCACCAGAAATTGCGCAAACCTAGCTAGACAACCAGCTGGGCTCCAGAATTGTGCAATTCTTCCTGACAGACTTCCTCTCAAAAATTGTGCAATTCATCCCAAGATAGTAGCTTAGCCCAGAAATTGTGAAATTCTTAGCAGCAGTCATCTGTTGCTCCTAGAAATTGTGCAATCCCTCTAGGACAACCAGCCCAGCAACTTGAAGAAATTGTGCAAATCCAGACAAGTAGCCTGCTTGGCTTAGAAATTGCGAGATACAGTCAGACAAATTCCTTGAGAAAATTGCGAAGTCTGATTGAGGACAACCTATTCAGCTTAGAAATTGTGAGATATAGTTAGAAAGGCTTACTTAAGAAACTTGCGAGGTCTGGCCTAGGATAGCTTCTCAACCCATAAATTGTACAATCCTGGGAGATAGTCACATGTTCCTCTTAGAAATTGTGCAATCACTATGGGACAACCATCTCTGCTCAGCCCAAAAACTGCTAGATTTTCATCTAAGGTCGTAGACTGATGCATGTGCCTTCAGGTTGACTGGTTCCCTCCGAGACCAAGCAAAACTGATTTGCATGCATGGAATGCTTCTCCCAAGGAAACATGCAAAGGCATCCCTTGATTCAGGGATCTATTTTTAGCAGCTAAAGGTTACATGCAAGGATCATTTCAGAAATCTCCCGTCAAGTGTTGCTTTTCCTAGATTTGTGGCATGCACGTCATAACCTTGATCTTATCAAAACTCATCAACCGGACGTTGCAGAGCTCATTCATCACATCTACCATAAAACTTTGACATCCCACATTGCATCTAGGAGCCATCAACACAATCTGCTCATTTGTTTCCGGGTAAGCCCACTTTTTATGTCTTGCACGACATTTTTGTCACTTTTTGTGTTTTGCTTTGTGTGAGTGTTATCTTCTTGATTTCAGTGAGCGCTTGCTATCATTTTAATGTATGTTAGCTTGGAGAACCACCGTTTCAGTTTTCATTCACATCTCACTGTTGTTGCATGCATGACACTGTTTTTGCACGGGTGGTTGCCATTGCGGCGACTCGCTTCACACACATGCATGCTTTCCCATTTTCTAAATGATGCACTTGCTTTTTGCATGTATGATCATTCACTCTTATTTTCACTCATCTCATCATGCATTCAGACTTATCATGTTTTCATTTGCCCGTCGACCGGTCTGGGCTGCCTTGGCCCGGATCATGCCTTGCCCGGCTAGCACTACACATTTCCGGAAACGAAGGCTCCACCTTCCCTCCAGAAATTGTGCAAGTCTATCCCAGTACTAACCTCCAGGCTTGCATTGCACAATTCTTAGAGGCAGTGTCATGCCTTGCCCAGCTAGCACTACACATTTCTGGAAACGAAGGCTCCACCTTCCCTCCAGAAATTGTGCAAGTCTGTCCTAGTACTAACCTCCAAGCTTGCATTTCACAATTCTTAGAGGCAGTGTCCTGCTGGCCCTAGAAACTACGTAATGCAGTTTGCTGGTTGCATGTCACTGCTAACTGAAATTGTGCATTGCATAGTTTCAGTCCTCAACCGGCCAAGCTAGACTATGTATTGTGTAGTTCCAGTAGTCATTCAACCTCTTGATAGCCCAAACTATGCCTTGCGCAGTTTTGGCAGTTAGTCTTCCTACCTCCTGGCTGAAATTGCGCAACCTTCATGATCAGTCGCATAGGTATGTTGCAAGTCAGTTCTCAAGTTCATTTTTGTCTTTGACTGAAAAATTTCCTACCATGAGTGTTGCTATGTCTCCAAGTATCATAGGTGTTCATCTGGCTCTTAACAACACGGGTACAATGGCTTCCAGGAGAGCATAGACGAAGACACCGTGCAGAGCGCAACTGGGGATGAAGTCGATCAAGCATTTATGAACTTGCCTATCTATGAAGATGTCAAGTTGTTCATGGATAAGGATATCAATGTGAATGGTAATGACATCACAGCAAGTAGCACCATCAACAGTAGCAGAAGGCAGCATGCCTGCACATGACGAATGCAAGAGGAAGGTTGTTGACAACATAGAGGCAGAGCTAAGCTGCAAGTTCAAAGAAGATCCACTCATGACAAAAGAAGCTTTGGAGATTGAGGCTATGAGGTGACAGTGTGACACGAAGATCGTGTGAAGGAAGAGAAAGGAACAGAGAAGGAGTTTCATCTGTTGGAGTAGCAAATCAAGGAAGAACATGACCGCATAGATGAGAGAGTGAGTTATGATAGGAACAGGTACAACGGGGGGCGCAACATGCACAAACGGATGAAACTGTGCCCATACAAGTTATAGATCCATACCAGTTGCTCCTGAGAGTAGACGGCTACTTCCCCTTAGGAATTGGAAGTTTTTTCTACCAGTCTCCCACTGCCCGCTCACTCCAAAAATTGCACATATCTTGCCTGCCCAACCTTTCCGCAACCCAGACTATTCCTCTCAACAACTATACAGTTTTTCCTCCAGATGAGCTAGACCCCGTGGACAGTCATTGTCGATTTGGATTTCCCATCTTCATCACCTAGTGTCTCCTTCACAGTTTTCATTAGTAGTGCCTAGAGCCTCCATCCCATATCACAACCTTGTCTCCTCTCCCAGTCACCTGCATTTGAAACAATCGTGCATCATGGTAGACTAGGAGGTTTTTGGATTTGATGTCATCTTGTCATGAGTGACTGTAGGTATAGGTACACAAACAAACATGGCACAACGATGGATGGGATGAACGAAGGGAGCACATGCAAAAGGACAGGTTCACCAACGAACGAAGAAATGATGCATGCAAAGAGATGTGCTTGCGAATGGATGATCATGCAAAGATGTGTTCACAGATGGAAGGATGAGCAAACATGAAAAATGTGTTCACGGACAGACGGATAGACGAACATTCACTTTTCGCGAACGGACGAACCTGTCAAGCCTTCCAACATACAAGCAAGGAGAAACGTGCAAATGCAACATCAAGCAAACCCAACGACCATCGAAGACTTCACGCATGTTGCCATGCAGAGGTGAAGCTGTGGGAGACCATGAGGAAATCCATCACTAACAACACTACAACTCGACATGCACACTAGCAGCAACATGGATGTACCATCACTTCCATGTCGAGTCATGTCATGAGTCATGTCACCCTCATCTCTATTATAGGCCATACTGCTAACCAATGTAATGTAGCGTGGAAGTCCAAGAGACCCATTTGTTGTATGAAGAGTCATGGAAGTCATAAAGTCATGAGGGTAGTTCAATAGCCACAAGGGTCAGTTTCACCCTTGGCTATAAATACCCCCTCATTTGTAGATGCAAAGTACTTTTCACCTCAGGTCCTCCCACATAGCCTTGAGAGTCTCTAATATTTTCTAGGAGGAGTAAGTAGTGGCTCCAATGCTCCACATGTGGGGTTAGTTATGTATGGTGTAACGATGTATCTTGGAGCTTTCTCTTAATTCAGAAGCTTGCTCACAAGCCAACATGTTTTCACACATGTATTGTAACTGTTGTAAGACTAATCTTTAACACTTGTAATGCATGCTGCTTTAACTAGTGTTTAACACTTGAACTAATTCACTTGTTGAAACACATATGTTGATTAAAATGTGTTGTATATGTTGTTAATGCTATCTCGCCTATTTAGACCACTCTCCCAGACATTAGACAAAACTTTCACATAAAACTTATTATAACAACCATTGTACTCACGCAAACTAATCCGTTGGGTGTTATACATGTTATCGTACATTGTGTGTTGTGTATGTCGCATCCATGTGGACTAGGTGTTGTGACTGTAGGATCAATGCTTGGGTGATAAAGCCTTTGGGATCCTTTCAGGGGATTATCTCCCTTTCTATTTTCTCTTCCACCCTTGGTTCCTTTAAATATCCCACAACCATGAGCCATCAACACATCAGAAGTTCTTCAAATTTGAAATTAAAACAAGGTTAAGATGTATCCCTCTCCCGATGAGCTCCATAACACTTGGGTGCTTGACCTTGGTCTGCACCCTTGGTCCTTTGGGCCCTTGAAACCAAATTCCAACAACACATAATAATCCCCTCTCATCATAACTTTTTAAAAAAGAAATTGCATAGCAGTTTCAATATTCACCTCTCGATATGTTTCATAACACTTAGGCGCCAAATATTCTCTCCACTCTAGGTTCTTTGGATCTCTTATGACCATGTGCCAGTCCGCATTGGAAGCCCTTCCCATCGAGGCCTTTTCAAAAATGAAATTTCAAAGGGGTTCCAAAAACTCTGACCTCTGATATTCTAAATAGTACCTGCGTACTCTTCCCTTTCTATGCCCTTGGTATTCTGAGCTCCCATGACTAAATGCCACTTAAAATCGGAGCCCCCTTCATTGTATTCGAACCTTTTATAAAAAAAATCTAAACAGGGGTTACGAAATCTCTTTCCTCTGAAATTCCGACCTCCTAAATGATGGCACACTGACGTCATCATCTCCACGTGGCACCTCCCTAGTGGTGACACATGTCACCCAAATTTACCCCATTATGACCTCTAAAACGTCGAAACTGACTGCCACAGGTCCATCATATGACCACATCACACTGACATCATCTGCCTCATCAGTTTCTTGGAGTAAATTATCTACTGCTATTTGTATTCTTCGGAGGAGAGAGAAATAGATTCTTAGGTCCTTGAGTTTTCAATGATTTTCCTTGTATTTCCTTTTCTTGGCAATCTCGAGGCTTTTTAAAAATATCAATTTTTAAGGAAGTATGAAAATATGATATTTCGATACCATTCTTCTCTAAGGTCCAACCTTCTGATGTTATAATATAGTGGCCCTTCTGATTGCTTGCTTCGATATTCCTTGCTCCATCATGCCGTTTCGAGTCCCTTTTAATTAAATGTTGCGGCCCTTTTGTTCTTACATATGATATCACGATATTCCTTCTACTTCAATGTTCTGATATCGAATCCTGATGGTCAACCTTCCTTTCTCACTTTCGCCTCCGAATTTTGACATTTCCTCTTGTCATTTCGGCCTCTGAAATTTTAGTTCTCCCTTTGATTTCAACCTCCAATTTTCGGCCTTCCCTGTGATTTCAGCCTCCGAATTTTTGGTTGTCTTTTATGTCTATGGGACTTAGGCTCTCCCTTTTGGTTTTTCTTGTGGAACACCAAGATTACACCCATCCTTCCCTACACTAGGGATGAAAAATAGTTCCATTTTACACAACTATAAGATGGTATGATAGGTAAAAACAAGTTCAACTACCCTCATGACTCTTCACCTACTATGTGTGGACCTCAAGAAGCTCAATGACACCTGTGTTCACAATCCATTCACAAAACAATAAAACAATAGACCAAACAGCCATATCAATCCGAACAACCATTTAGGAAATAATTTACAAGTATTTCCGTAGTGGAGTCACTAATTTTGTGGAATGGAAAAGTTCCCAAGGACTAGAGTTGAGAGCCCCGATAGAGTGAAATAAAAAGGTAACAAATAAAACTCCTACAATCAAATCAAGCACTTGAATTCACAAAAGTATGGATTAGAGACATACCCCAAGGTCCTACATTTGAAGTAGAACCAAAAGGGTCCAAACCCTAAACCTTCTTCCAATATGTTCAGACCAGCAAATATATTACATAGACACAAGCAGATCACCAAATTCAAAATACATGTACATATATGTATATTAGATCATGATAAGCATTATCACAAATTAACATTCATAAGATAACAATGCAATTTGGAAATAGGAAATGAGTCCCTTTATTAACTAAAAGCAACAAGAATAGGTGAAGATACAACCTAATCCTAACCAAGGGCACCGAGGAAAGCTTCCTCTGGATCCATCTAGCTTGAGCCATCGAAGAATTCCTCTCCAATATATTCAAGAAGATGTCAGATAAGAAGGTTGAGCTTCTCTGCGAGCAAACATGAGTTTCCTAGAGACTGGGAGTGTAGGAGGAATGGGAAAAATGCAGACTTGATCTGGGGAAATTCGGGTATAGTATGGATACCTCTCATTAGGAATGAATTAGACCTACCCATGGGTTGTATATATACCACATTAAACCAATTAATTCAGTTAGGCCACGGGCTCCTCTAGGTGGTCTTTCGGTAAAACCCATAAACCACGCTTGAAAAATAGTTTCTTTATATATTTTTTTTACATTTTAAAAATGTGTATATGGGTATTTTTCATAAGAACTGTGTATGTAAATGTTTTTATAGTGGGAAGAGTCACGTATGGATTTTGAAAAACACCTTTTTGAAATAAGGATAGGTCTGCAAGGTGAAAGTGATCTACCCAGGGCATATAAGAGAATATGGTCTATAGGAGTGATGAAATATGTTATAACATCAACAGTAATATAGAATTTTATTATAAAAAAGAAAGGCTTTTCTTCACTCTTTAGACTATGACCATTTTCATTGTCATCATTTTGATCTCATGAATTTTGAACTCTCCATTTCTGTTCTACCTTAACATTCTTAACCATAATTCTACCCACTACATACCAAAAAGAGGAAATCCTTTAGCCACATGAAAGGGAGCAAAGAACCCTCCCATGGAGGTGAACATAGCAACCTCTATCATTACATATTATTCTACATGTGTTTTATAATAAAATTCTTATTCATTTGGGTTTATGGTTTTAAATGTGTTTTGTTTCCTTTGACAAATTTTGTACATGCAACATTGTTTTCTAATAATTTGTTAATTTTTGTAAATCTATGCATGGAACATTAACATAGTTATAGTTAGAGTTTATCTTCTTTTGTTGTTATCCTACATTAATCACCAATAGAACAATGAATTTTCATCAACCCAAAAAATATAGATAACATCACATAATTTGTATCCAATGGAAAGAGACATTTTATGTCATAAAATAAACAAATTAATTACACCTATGGAGGAAATATGGGCAAACACGGGTCACCACAATCTCCTCGGGTTATTTGTTCCCTTTCTTGTGGTGGAAGGCTTTCCTCTTTCTGGTATGTACTAAGAAGAATTATGGTTAAGAATGTAGGTATAGAACTTAAATGGAGAGTTAGAAGTCATGAGATCAGAATGATGACGGTGAATATGGTCGTAGTGTAAAGAGTTGGGAAAAACCTCTCGTTTTATAATAAAATGCTATATTAGTTATGATATGGTCAAATGATAAAATATTTGTTGGACCAAATCAAGATTTGTCTGTTGTGGGTATTTAAATATTTTTGGGAGAGTAAATGATTAAACAAATGTTCAATAATCTTTATTTAGCTAACTAACTTAAAAATAATGATTAGTTGAGTCAATTAATATAAGTGTGTGAAATAGTTAATAAACAAAATTGGGTTTAATTATTTCTAGGTGAAATGGTCAAATGCATTAAAAATTGTTATTAAATAATGATTTAATAAATTATTTCTAAGAGAATTTTGAAATAATCAAGGAATAACCAATAATTAATGATTAATGATTTATTTAATTATTCTTATGAAAACAAAAAATGTGGGTGAATTTTTTTTTAATTATTTTCAAATAAATGGGTAAATATAAAAATAACATGAAATTAAATAAGTTTCTAGGTTATTTCATGTGGGTAAATTAATTAAATACAAATAACTTAGGAAAATGGTTCACTAAATTATTTCTTGTGGTAAAAGTGGGTTTTAATGTGTAAAACCCATACCACATGTTGTATTTCGATCAACCTAGTGAAAAATGGCTAGGTGGTCACTTTTTAGGTGATAACATCTACAATAATTTAGTAAGTAGAAATGGGTCTTCTTAAGCACTAGCACACTTTTCACTCATAAATGACACTTTATTGAGGAATTTGGGTAGCGAAATTCATCTTTGGTCACTTGATACTAGTAAATATAAAGTTGCAAATTCACTTCTTTAGGCACTCATGTGCCCCTTACGATTTGTGGGATTCTAAATGAATATGAGTGGTTGTTCCACTCAACTTCCCCCACTCTCCCACACCACTCATGGGTCAATTCATGAAAATTGAGATGCTACTTTTCCATATTGACCATTGAATTTTGAAAGAACTCTTCAACCACTACCTAGCCTCCATAATTGTGGCACATGGTTGCTTTAGTTAGTATGTTATTCATTGACGAGTTTTGGGTTAGGAGGAAAACCAAGGTTTTTTTTTTTTAAATTTAAAGATGGACAGAAAGCTTTGGTGGGTTTTTCTTTTCTAACTATTATAGGAAAACTTAATTCTTACAACCCCCTCTCCAATTCCCACTCATGGTATCATGGTCAATATGGGTGTTTCACCCTTTAGTCAATTGTTTTGAAAATTATCATTAATAGACAAAATACACTTCATCGTTTATAATTTTTTTGTTTCAATCTTAAAATTGATGAGGTGTCCATGTTACAACTCACAATAATCCTTGGATATAATTACATTTACATAGTTCAGGAGAACATGTTGTTATATACCTAATGTTTCTATCTATTGAATTCCCACGACAATGTCTACTCCTCCCAAGGGTACTATGTAGAACCTAGGTTCCAACATGTAATCTTGTATTTGTAGCTTAACCTTGTGAAACTTCCTAATACAATCAATATCTTTTTCCATTTATTACCATAACAATTATTATATATCTGCAACTAGGTATTTGAATAAATTTAAGTTTTTCACAACATTTATATCTATGAAGTTATGGGTGCTCCCTATGTCTATAGGTTTGTTGACATTATATTTTTCCAAACACTCTCTTAGTTTCAATGTTTGTGGTTTTGTGATGCTTGTTATTGCAACTAGATATATCCACTGTTTTAAAATTCGGCCGAGTCATTAGTGACTCAGCCGAGTTGATCCGAGTCACTAAAAAAATTTACAACCCAACGGAAATACCAGTTCGGGAGGTCGAGTCATGACTGACTCGGCCGAGTCAGTCATGACTCGGTCAATCCGACCGGTTCTGCAATAACTCGGCCGAGTCAATGAATGTGGCCTGTAACCCCAAAAAAATGTGATTTTTCATATTTTTTTTTAAATTTTTAACTGTTAGCTGAGTGTTGGGGACTCCAAGGTTTTTTGTAAATTAGTTAAATGATATTTGGGGTCCATTCCCCTCTCCCAAACCTTAGTATTTGATCATATTGCCCTACTAAGGCTATGCTATTCATGGTAATGTTTAACATTACCATGAAATGACTCAGGATGTTTGAGAGTGGTTCTAGTCTCATTGGATTTCATATGGAGAAAGTAGAATTTTAGATTTCATTTAAAATCCAGCAAACTTATCAGTTTTTCAGGATTGGGGGATTGCAATGATTCCATTGAATTTTGTCATGTATTAGGGTATGGAACTCATATTTAATCAAGAGCACCAATCCCTCTATGTACCTTGATGTTGGGAGCTTCCGAAAATGTCGCTCCCGCTCCCCGCTTTCGCTCCGTCTCCCAAGTAACACTAAGACAGATGATGTTGGCAACTCTAGCAGTAGTCAGTAGTACTGGTCAAATACTTTTGTTGTAGAGGCCATTTCTAGCCTCCTTGGTTATGTGTTTTTGTTTTGATCTCTATATCATAATCGTGTATGTATTGGACAGTGCACGGGTGCCATTTTAATATAATGGATATATTCATGAGCCTACTTTGATCATATGTTGTCTTCTATCTATATTCTAATGCTGTGTGTTTGGAAACATGAATGAAAATCTTTAAAATCATGTGTTTTTATAAAAAATAAATATTTAATGTATTTTTTACAACGACCGAGTCATTGAAATCGAGCCGGCCGAGTCGATACCGAGCTGGAGTCAGAGTCGAAGTCGACCCTCGGCCGAGTCGGAGTTTTAAAACATTGGATATATCTTGGCCATTGCTTCTTCAAACTATATATTGGTGTCATTATTTCCCTCCATTTTCTTCATTTTAATTGCTATTGGATGTGTTTGATCCATCCTTTTCTTCAAAATTATGTAATTTTTGATAGATACATTTATGCCTTAGTGACCACTTGTCTCCACAATATCTACACATGTTTATCCATTCTTTTTTCTATATCTTGATGTTATTGGTTTTCATCCCCCCTCAAGTAGGGTAACATATAACTATTCCCCTATTTTTGGAGTATTTAGTTGGATTTAATTAAAATTCTTATTTGATATTGCTAACCCTATAAATGATGTCATTTTTACCTTATTTTTCTATTCAAATTATCTTGTGATTGTTTGGCCTATTCAATAGTTTTGTGCCTCTATACTTTTATTTCACTGTAGATCTAATCATTCAATCCACTAATATACATTTTAACAATTATTCATCTAATAAATCATATTTTCTTATTGCAAAAACCTCTCATTCATGTGTATAACCATTTAAATTCATTTTCACCTTAAATGAGTGAACTTGGTGTAAACATCATCTTTTTCATCTTTATGAAACCTTTTCAATAATGGAGTGGAGAAGTTTTTCTTTTAGAAAAATAGAGCATTCAATTTCCAATACCACCATAAGATCTAATCATAAGCCTCTCCTTCTAAATTATTAAAATTTGACATTGTTTTTCATTTTCTCGAGATAGGAAATTTAAATCAAAATACCTTCCATTTTGTTGATCTAGATGTTGTCTCCTCTATGATATTTATATCATATTTCAATAACATTTTTTTATTTTTTTTGGTAATCTCTATCTTGAAATATTGAGTTAGTTGTACTTCCTAAGATATATGGCTCTTATATTTCTTGACTTGAGATTGGTAAAAATAAGAGTATGTCTAATTTTTCCACTATCTTTTTGAACTTAATAACATTTTTGTTACTTCATATATTTATCTCATTTTCCCCTAGTTCCTCCTTTTTAATTATATTTTGCAATGCATTGTCTATGTTTTCCAAACTAATTTTATTTTATATTTTTTAGTTGATCATCATTTCCCTTAATTTTCCTTATTTCTTTTCAATGACAAGAAGGTAATATTTAAGAACATTTATTCCTTATAACTTTGTATATCTTATTTATCTTGACTACCATTTTTCTGTTCTTACTAACTCCATGTGCTTTTCAATTTAATAATTTCTAGACACACACTTGCATAATCACATAACTATGTGATATAAAACTTCAAAATGAGGTGATATTTAAGAGAATTTATTCCTTATAACTTTGTATATCTTATTTCTCTCATCATTGACTAACATTTTTCTACTCTTACTAACTTCATGTGCTTTTCAATTTAATAATTTATAGACACACATTTGCATAATCACATGACTATGTGATATAAAACTTCAAAATCATATTTTTGAATTGAAGAATTGTACAAATGATTTACAATTATTGTCAATTATATGGAGATTAAAATTAACTAATATGACCATGGCTTGTGATGTACTATGATGATTAATATAGTGACTAATAAATCAATAATATGACTAAAATTAATACAATAACTAATAATGCCCACGGGGCTTTGGATTGATGGTGAATGGGTGCGCTATTAAGGCATTCCTTGCGATAAGTCACCGGTTCAAATCCCCGTGGGTACTTAGGTTAGTCTAATAAATAAAACAAAATACAATAACTAATAATTTAAAGAAAAAAGAAAAAACTAAATCCCTGAAACCAGTTTTGAAAAACATGAATGTATATCTTTCGTTAATAATGCCATATTACGTACAATAAATATAATATAATAGATTAAAAAACAACTCCATATTCTAATTTGGCATGTAGTTATTAAATAGCTATGTCATTGATTTAACATATCTCGTGCACTAGGAATTTAGCAGTGACCACACCAATGCTTTAGTGGATTGTATACAAACTAATAAATTCGAACACGTTATCCAACCCCATTCTTAGCTTTTATTCGTATACTGCAACACTAAAGGATATATCGCTATCTATGACGAGGAGGCCAGCAAAAGCTTAGATGGTACACATATGAATTACCACAATAACAATGAAGGATTGATTTTAAATCCTAATGATATATATATATATAGATGTGGGGCCTTGGTTGATCATATATATGTTGGTTGACCTTTGTTGAAATATTTTCTACTAAAGGGAATGGCTCATTGACATTGGTGGTGGCCCACTCCTTGATAGGTAAAGGTATCCTGGCCCTTCATTTTCAACACAATCAGGTTGGCTAAGGGTGTTTTGGCATTTCATTTTTACTATTGAGAAGATGACAGATCGATTTTATTAGTTATTCTTTTTGGATTTTAGTGTTAGCTGGTTTATAATTTTCATAGAAGATGACAGATCATTTTTATTAGTTATTCTTTTTGGATTTTAGTGTTAGCTGGTTTATAATTTCATAGATGAACATTAAATTTCCAAATGGTAAAGAAAACACTTTTGTCCATGAAAGGATGGGTTGATAACCTCATCTTCCTTTAAATATAAGGATTGAGAAAATGTACTTTCACAAATTTAAATTAAATATGGTATTTATTTATGCATTTAAACATATTGGAATATCTAATTACATAGAGAAGTGTGTTAAATATTATGAAAAATGGATGGATAATTTTATGTTGATCATAGATTTTATGTATGCAATATTTGAGCTAATGTAGATCTCAAAATATTTTGGAAATCTAATAGTTAGCCACAAAGTGAAACAATGACATTGCTCATACAATTTTAGGAATATTTTGAAATTTACAATAAAGAAAAAAAATATTCTTATGAAATGAAACAAAATCAACTATTAAGCTCATTCCATCCCAATTTTTTTTTGTATTTACTAGGCATTAGCATGGAATAAAGTCAATCTGTAATGGAAATCAAGTGAAATCAACTATTATTTACATCACAGATTTTACCATCCAATGGGCATGGAGCAATGTAAAATTATTGGAATTTGAAATTGACATAAGTTCAAGTACAAAAGGCTTTATTCAAACTCAATTTCTGCCCCCAAGTGGAATGTTTTTGCTAAATAGTTTTTTTTTTTTTTTTAATTAAGTGATCTATACACAATAACTCACCGGAAAAAAAAAAAAAAAAAAAAAAAAAAAAAAAAAAAAAAAGAGTGATGTATACACAATAGGCTTGTAACAATTTTTTGAAAAGGTAAGAAAAATAAACATTTAAAAGTTTTTTTCACAAATAAACTAATTTTCCATGATTTTTCAAAAAAATAAATAAATAATTGTCTTAGCTTTTCTGATCCTTCAAAATCTTCCTATCGAACTCCCTCAAACTGTGGGAGGAATCAACCATACTTAATAAAAATTATCAATATACAATAGGCTTGTAATAATTTTTTGAAATAGTGGGAGAAATAGACATTTAAAAGTTATTTTTTTGCAAATAGAACACTGTGAGACTACTGTAAATCTAGTCCAAACACCAAAACTCAAGAGGTTGGAATTGGTGATGAGACTTGCTTTCATATTGCTAGTATCCTCCTACACTACCCATACTTAATAAAAATTATCAATATACAATAGGCTTGTAATAATTTTTTGAAATAGTGGGAGAAATAGACATTTAAAAGTTATTTTTTTTGCAAATAGAACACTGTGAGACTACTGCAAATCTAGTCCAAACACCAAAACTCAAGAGGCTGGAATTGGTGATGAGACTTGCTTTCATATTGCTAGTATCCTCCTACACTACAAGCCTATGGATGGCCCGTCCAAAAATTTAAACACAAATAAAACAACCACACATCAATTCCAAACACTAAAACTCAAAAATCCAAAATTAATTTTAAAGAATAAATTGGTGAAACATTTCGAATCCATGGTGCCGCTCCTTTAAACCGTGGGAGGAATCAACCACGTGAAAACGCTGTAAGGAAGTGTGGGATTAAGACAACTCACGACGTGCCGAGCATATCTAAACCTTCAGAATCTTCCCATCGTGGCCACTTTATTAAGCCATGGGAGGAATCAACAGTACTTACCCTCGTGTGGGATTAAGACAACTCGTTACATGCATGGAAGACAGAACATATAATTGAGCTCTAAATTAATTTGACAGTTCTCCAACCAGCAATTGTTGAAGGAAATTCTTTGTTTGCTAGTAACCAATAGCAAGATTTCTTGCAAATGGACACAAGATTCCTGGCAACGCAGGACTTCCAGTCTGAGAAGATTGTGAGGAGGAAGCCTGAGCTGCGTATGACTGTCAGGAGTGCGCTGGCGCTGAGAGTGGCTTCCAAGTTTGGTGGATAAACGTCTTTAAGAAGAATCAAAATTGGACACACAACAACCAAATAATGGTGTACTTTTTTTCTGCAGGAAAAAATATGATTTTATTTAATGTAGAAAAAAATGTAATTTTATGTAATGTATAAAATTGTGTTATGTATGTTCCATATATAAACATCAGAAATTGGCCAAAAAAGAAAAGTCATATGACGTAGTAGCTATAATATTACCATATAAATTAATACATCAATTAATATAGTTAGGTTTTGTGGGGTGTAACTTATAATGTTGGGTTCAAATCATATTGAGTATATTGTCTTGTTATGGTGTGTGGTTCAAGGAATAGACTCCTCGCTGCCAAAATCGTAACAAATTAGTATAGCCAAAATCATTAGAAGACTCCCCATTGCCAAAATTGTAAGAAATTAGTATATCTATTGCGTGCTTGCAGGGTAGGCTATTGGTGTTATAGTGCAGGGTAGGCTATTGGTGTTATAGTGTCAGCTACGAGAATTGATCCTAGGTTATTGGTGTTATAGTGCATGCTTGCAGGTTAGGCTATTGGTGTTATACTAAAAACTTAGTATAGTCAAAGTCATAAGAAATTAGTATATATGTTCCGTGCTTGCAAGTTAGGCTATTGGTGTTATAGTGGCAGCTACTAGAATTGATCTTGGGTCTTCCTTAGATTAGGTTAAAAAGTTAGTATATTTGTTGTGTGCTTGCAGGTTAGGCTATTGGTGTTATAGTTCCACCTACGAGAAGTGATCCTAGGTTATTGGTGTTATAGTGCATGCTTGCAGGTTAGGCTATTGGTGTTATACTAAAAAATTAGTATAGCCAATTAGGTTATTGGTGTTATAGTGCCAGCTACTGGTGTTATAGTGCCAGCTACGAGAATTGATCCTAGGTTATTGAGGTTAGGCTATTGGTGTTATAGTGCCACCTACGAGAAGTGATCCTAGGTTATTGGTGTTATAGTGCATGCTTGCAGGTTAGGCTATTGGTGTTATACTAAAAAATTAGTATAGCCAATTAGGCTATTGGTGTTATAGTGCCAGCTACAGGTGTTATAGTGCCAGCTACGAGAATTGATCCTAGGTTATTGGTGTTATAGTGCATGCTTGCAGGTTAGGCTATTGGTGTTATAGTGGCAGCTACGAGAATTGATCATGGGTCTTCCTTGGATTAGGGTTAAGCTATTGGTGTTATAGTGGCAGCTACGAGAATTGATCTTGGGTCTTCCTTAGATTTGATCATGGGTCTTCCTTGGATTAGGGTTAAGCTATTGGTGTTATAGTGGCAGCTACGAGAATTGATCTTGGGTCTTCCTTAGATTAGGTCTGGCAGCACGCAAGTTATGCTATTGGTGTTATAGTGGCAGCTATGAGAATTGATCATGGGTCTTCCTTAGATTAGGTCTAGTAGTTACCAATTCACCACATTAGGCTATTGGTGTTATACTGGGAGCTACGAGAATTGATCATGGGTGTTCCTTAGGCTATTGGTGTTATAGTGGCATCTACGAGAATTGATCTTGGGTCTAGGCTATTGGTGTTATAGTGTTATAGTGGGAGCTACGAGAATTGATCCTGGGTGTTCCTTAGGCTATTGGTGTTATAGTGGCATCTACGAGAATTGATCTTGGGTCTTCCTTAAGTAGGTCTGGCAGTTACCGATTCACTATGTTAGGCTATTGGTCTTATAGTGGAGAATTGATCCTAGGTCTTCCTTACATTAGGTCTCGCAATTACCGATTGTTAAAAAAAAAATGTTACCATATAAATGAAAACAAGTGTTGCATAATAATTTAGAGTCATTCAAGTTAGAAATTATGTTTTGTGATAAATTACATAAAAAATTATAATTTAATGCTAAATTAAGAGTGGCCAACATGAAAATTCAATCCTATAGTCTTTCTTTGAAGGAGCTAATAAATTGAGGTATGTAATAGATAATGGTGTGTAGTAACCACTAGTAAGTCTACACATTTACATTTTTAAGTGTTGAGGAAAACTCAAATAATTGTGGGAAATAATTGATAGTAAATATGTTATTTACATGAGTTATGCAAAAAAAAAATCTAAATTATGGTGGGAAGTAACTCGGTAAATATTTTATTTACCTCAAGTATGAGTTAAGAGTAGAGTTAAGATTAAGATGTAAAATTAGAGTTAAGATGTAAATTTTAATTACTTTACAATTAATTTTTTTAAGAAGGGTTTGGTTTTAATTCTTTGTTTTATATTGGTTGTGTTAAGATGTGTTTTATAATTTAGTATAGGGAGATGTTTATGTTAAATCATTAGATTTAAAATTAAACTAGCATAATTATATACATTAAACCAACTTAGATCCATCTTAACCCCAAATCTATAAAGCACCTTGATGGATCAAATCTCTTAAAGTGCAAACCTCTTTTTTGAGTGAAAAACTTGAGAAAAGGTTTTCACCTTGAGAGATTTGATCCTTCTCGGTACTTGATATATCTATAGTTAAGATGGATCTAGGTTGGTGGTACATTATTATAGGAACAACTTGAGATAAGCTCAATTTTTTTACAGCATTACAAAAAATCATATTAGACTTTCCTTCACTAGTTGCAAATAGATTCTCTCAAAGAGACGAATCTTAACAACCACATCTGTATCAGGGGAGTATTTCATAATTGAAACTTTTGCGAGAAATATCATTGGTTGGGCATATTCATAGAAGAACCACATTCATTTTTATTATTTTGATGCTTCAAACCATCAACTAAGGCCCTTGCTAGGAATGATTGGATCAAGAGAGAATTTGAGCAAAAATAACCTGTTAATGGGGAAAGGATAACCTTGAAATTTCTACAAATTTTAAATGTGTTTTATGTGTTGGGACATGTTTTGATGTCAAGAAATGAAAAACATAGAATAGATAATGGAATCTAGTTATAAATTAAATAGAAGATAAAATAACACTCCAAGGTGGTGGGTGGTGTCTAGAGACATCGTTATATCATTAAAATAAAACGCATTATGATCATAACATCATGATGTATAATGATAAATGTTGCATCACAACAATGAAAATATCACTTATATTTTATCCTGTTGCAGCGGCTACAACCACCCTCCAAAATGTTTCGTTAGCCTATTTTGGAGCCTCCCTACCAACCTTACACAACACTTTGTCTTGTTTCGTCAAGTACTCAAGATTCAATTTTTCCTTGCACAAAGGCAATCTGTCGATCACAGTTGATCCATTCCCCTCACAGGCTGCTCACCCGGACTTGGTCCAACTGTAGGCTGAGTAGCTTCCCCTTGAAAATTGCACATTTCTAGAGGGAAACTAGCCTTCCCTCCAAAAATTGCGCAATCCTCTCTGATAGCCTACTGGGCTCCAGGATTACGCAATCCTGTCAGTCAACCCTCCCAGCAAGATTTATACAAATTTCCCCAACAGCAAGCTATTTACCCCATGATTTGTGCAAATTTTCCCAGCAGTGAGTTCCTCTGCCCAGAAATTGCACAAATCTCCTGGGCAACTAGCCCAGCTCCCAACCAAAAATTCACATTTTTCTCCAGCAGTCGAGCAGTCTGTTGCATGTGTAGCTATGTTGACGAATTCCCTCCGGGACTGAGCAAAACAAATTTGCATGCATGGGTTGTTTCTCCCAAGACAACATGCAAAGGCATCCCTTGTTTCAGGGATCTATGTTTAGCAGTTGGAGGTTACATGAAAGGAGAAATTCTGAAACCTCCCACCAAGTGTCGCTTCCCCTAGATTCGTGGCATGTGCATCATAGCCTCCATGTTATCAAAACTCATCAACCAGACACCGTAAATCTCATTCCTCACATCAACCTTGCAGCTCTGACATCCCACATCACATCTAGGAGCAGTCCGCACATTCAGCTCAACTATTTTGGGGTAATCCCGCTTCCCATGCCTTGTGCTGCATTTCTGTTGCTTTTTTGTGTTTTCACTTGTGTGAGTATTGTTTGCTTGATTTCTTTGAATGCTTGTTGTTGTTTACATGTATTCTAGCTTGTCCTAGCTCAGTTTCAATTTTCGTTGCTATCTCACTGCTGTCGCATGCATGAAATTGTTTTGCACGGACGTTTGCCCAATCGACGAACTGCCTCACCCACATGCATGTTGATTTGTTTGCGGAATTTTTCATTCATGTTTTGCATGCACTGTCGATCACTTCTTATATCACTTAGTGTCACTATGCATTCATTTTCTTATTTGCTTTCAGTTGCCTGTCAGCGAGTCGAGCCAACCTTGGCCCAGACTCTGCCTCCACCAAGGTTGCATTGTGCAATCTAAGTAAGGAATGCTCTCCTTCCTCTCCAGAAATATGCATTCCTTCCCAACATTGGCCTCCAGGACTATTTTGCACATTTTTGGAGGATAGTGGCTGCTTGGCCCAAGAAATTACAAAAATATGTCCCTGGCCTAGCGGTCCTTCCTAGTTGGAATTACACATTGCACAATCCCAACAGTCAGCAGCCAGACTAGACTGTTCATTGCACAGTTGTAATAGTTAGTCAGTCTCCCAGTAGCCCAGACTATGCCTTGTGCAGTCTTGGTAGATGGTCTCTCGACCTCCTGGCCGAAATTGTGCAACCTTCATGATCATGCACCCAAGCATGTTGCAAGTCAGTTCTCATGTTCATTTTCGTTTTCGACTGATAGATTGCTTGCTGTGAGTGTTGCCATGTTTTAGGTATCCCAGGTGTTCATCTGCCTCTCAGTAGTATAGGTACAATGGTTTCGAGGAGAGAAGAGACGAAGACATTGTTCAGAGCACACTTGGGGATGCAATTGATCAAGTGTCCATGGACTTACCTACCCACAAAGACATTAAGTTGTTCGTAGACAAGGACATCAAGCAGCAACATCATAGCAAGCAGAATCATGAACAACAGGTGAAGGTAGCATAATGAATGCAATGAACGCATCGAATGCAGCGAATGCAAGATGAAGGTTGTTGAAAACACAGAGGTGGAACAAAGTTGCAAGATCAAGTAGATCCACTGATAATGAAAGCAACTTTGGAGACTTAGGCTATGAAGTGACGGCGTGACATGAAATCGTCCAAAGGGAGAAGATGGAACAAAGAAAGAATTGCATGTGCTAAAGCAGCAACTCGGGAAGAACATGAAGTTGCACAGACAGACGAATGAGTTGCAACAAGAATAGGAATAGCAGTGAGTGCAACATGCACTCATGGAGGAAACTGTGCCTGTACAAGTTAAGGATCCATCCCAACAACTGACACAGAGCAGACATGGTGAGAAGTGTTGTTGATCACATGCAAGGGATTCAAAAGCATGCATATCATTGAGCGCACACATGTAATCCAACCCACTCAACATACTCACCAAGGCGAAGACAAGAAGCAAGTCCAACTGGGGCTAAACATGCACTTTGGCAAGTTGATGTGCATGACCACCAGCACACACTTGAAGATCGGCACCGACACTATGCATCAGTGTGTTTCTGGTTCAACCGTACCCAAGAAGACCATGTGCATGTTAGTAGACGAGTTGGATGAAGGGGCCGAAGCAATGCACCAGTTCCAATGGAAACAAGAGTTCGCTTCAACAAGATGTCACCATGAGGTACATGCGCACCATCACGAATGACCAAGCTTGGCATTAGCTCACCAACTTCACCATCACAAGCATGTCAAAGAGTTGGTCTCACCACAGCAGAACGAGTGTCAATGATGTCTTGCAAGGCTTGCTCAAGCCATGTTATCTCACATGAGTACATGTGCATTGTAATGTTGAGCCATGTCAAGTGTAAGTCTAGTGTCAACAGTTGGATGTAACAGTCATAGAGTAGGTGAAGAGTCGTGAGGGTAGTTGAACTGTCACAAAGGGGGAATGTCAAGGGTCACCCCACCGGTTTCTATAAATAGTCCCTCATAACTCATTGTATAGGCTTTTGGTCAGCCAAGCTTTTACTAAGACTATCTTGAAGAAGGCTTGGATAGTATTGTAACACGCCTTGGGTTCTCCACTACACAGAGCTAGTACATCTCTTTAGAGGATTAGGCGGATGTGGTTGTAACGTTCCACTGTTGGGGATAGTAGGTTTACATGGATGTATTGTATGATTGTGACTTACACTTCTTTATATAATAAGAGCCAACAAATTTTCATGCATATGTTGTTTTTGTATTTGGATCGTTGCGGTTGCTTTAGTGATATGTGTTTTTTAACTTACGTACTTGTGTATGAACTTATTCACATGAAATTATATAAATCTTGTTGTTAATGTGTTGCATATGTTGTTAATGTTGTCAATGTTATGGTTCAATGTGGTTACCTCATGTAACCGGTTCTACCATCGTTCTATTTCCTCGTCCAAATCAAATGTGCAGGAGCTTTCGCGCTCCCATGAGATTTGTCCATCTGCAGTCGGATTCACCCAATCTTGCTCTCGCGCGGTTATCTTGTAGATGCAGTCCAAGTCATCATCACTATCGTAGTTGTGCATTGGCTCCATATAGTGTGATCCCTTTGCAGGGACCAAAGTTACAACTATGTGCAGAGACTTTTTCTCAAAAATCATCTTGCGCTTCTTTAGATTTATTACTCCATTCATGTTAGTGGCCCAATCTATTCCTAATAGCGCAAGGTAGGGATTTCTATCATCAACAATCTCTATTACTTCGAAATCTGCTAGCACGCTTGCTCCTTCAATATCTACTATGATTCCCTGCAATCTCCCCATAGGTAGGATCTTTTGTTGTTTCACCATTCGCAGCTGGATAGGAGACCATTGCAGTGTAGGCCTTCCCATGTGCTCCCATATCTTTTTTGGCAATACGTTCACATCCGATCCTAGATCCAGAATCACTTGGTCCATCTCATATTCCCCAATTTGTGCAGTCAATCTCATTTCCCTTCCCATTCGCGTTGTGTGCTTTCGAGCTTCTGGACTACACGCGGTTCTCCTTGCATGGTCCCGGCACATCTATTTATGGGTTCCTGCAGCCTCTTTACAGCCTTATTGTCGCTCAGCAGCTTCATGCATGTTTCCAGGAATGTAGTGAGCATCGATGGGTCCATTTCCGGCTCCAATCTGTCTTTACTTCCTGAAGTGGAGTCATCAGTGAAGCTCCTCTTGGCTTCCATGAAGGTCTCCTTAGCACGCTCCAAATCAAATTCTGGTTCCTTAGTTGGAGCCTTGCGAACCCAAGTACATTCTTAAGGCTGCTTGCCTTTGTCATCCCCTGTCGTAATTCCACTCCGAAGCATGATATTTACATTAGGGTCTTCCTCGTGCGGCTCAAACCTCATCATTTGCAGGTTCTAGGTTGGGGGAGGTTGGAGTGCTCCTTTATTGCACAACCTCACTGTCAGTGTGGGACAATCCTCCATCTCATGATCAAACAACGTACAATACAAGCATGATGGTCATGTTGGATTCGTACAATCATGGGCATAATGCCTTGGCCCTCCGCAATTGCAACATATCAGTTGTCTGCGACCTCTTCCTAGTCCCCCTCCACCTCGGCCTCGTCCGCGCCCCTGAAATCTGGGACGCACCATTCATGCGTTCTAATCGAGGGGCCGCATTTCAGCCTGAACTCTGTAGGTAGGAGTTCGATCCATCATCAACTCATAACTTCTACAGGTGCGCTCATCATGTCCCACTGACCTACAAAAATTACAGAAAAATGTTGTGAATTCTGCGTATACTTCTATAATAAATGGCAGTTATCTGTAGCATGCTTTCCTCCTAGCTGACAAATCATGCACCATAGTGTAGGCACCGCGCTTAGTCCTTCTTGTGCCTCCGGTCTCAATGGCATTGGCCCTCCTCCCGCAAGGTAATTAGCTAATACCGGGCAGTGGTCCTTGTCGTGCCCCTAGCGCTTGCATTTTACGCACCATACCTCATCGCGCACCTCTGGGCGAGTTGTTCTATCTTGTTTCAAACTGTGCATCTCAAGGCACAAGTTTTTCAACTGCGCGTGAATCTGTTGAACTCCCAAGTTGGGATCTTGTATCAGGGTCTCATACAATCTCATCGCGACCTCCAAGGCCTCAGCCTGAGTGGTTAGACTCTGTTGTGACAGCGTGTTCCGTAGATGCGGTGTTAACGATGCTACAAACCATTCGCGATGTTGCCCATCTGTTAACGTCATGTTAGATTTGTGAATTGTGCACTTCAGTCTTTAATCCAACTCCCAAGGGGTCTCACCTGGTAGCATTGTGATTTCCTTAAACCCAATGATCGACTGTGCATCTGATTTTGGCGTGCTAAATTCTTTATTTAATGCATCTTGGATATCCACGATCCTCGCATTCGGATTGTCATTGGAATGCTTAATGTACCAGGTCAGTGTGCGATCCTGCAGAGTGCTGACCAACGTTGCTGGTGAGAACTAGTATTGCAGCAATAATATTGTAACTCCTCGGCTTCCTACTTTACTTTTATCAACCCAGTAGTTCGTAACAAACTTGGAAGCGACGGTGTTGTATGCACAAGTACTGGTTCTTATTGCAGGCTGTCACTTGGTCAGCTGGCGCAAGATCACTAGGAGCTCAAGCCAAGTTCTATGAATTCCAGAAGAAGCTTTATATGTGATGAAAGAAAGGAAAGCTTACCCTACAAAGGCTACTCTACTTGCAGAAAATGAAAGAAGACCGAAATGTGAAGTAACCCTAGCAAACCCTAATTAACCAGCTAATTCTACTTTTGCAGAAAGAGAGGTAAAAAACCATAAAATGAATGCCATTACCTACTTAGGAAGTAAACAAAATATACTCAAGCTATTTCTAGAAGGAAATGAGAAAAGAAACATCTTTTTGGATTTTTATGTATTTTTAGGTGAAATTGTCATGCATGTAATTTATTTGTTTGTGAATGTGGCAGCAATTAGGTGGTGATGGAGGGTGACTTTGGAGTTTGCAGAGGTGTAGGAAGGTGTGGAGGGGTCCTAGGAGGTCTTAGGTGGCCTTCTGGAGGCTTTCCCTGCAATCGGCCTTCAAAACGACACCTACAGGAAAATCTACAGGAGGCTGCAAGGGATCTACAAGAGGTCTACAGGAGGATGCCGAGAGTTGTTTTAGAGGTTTTGAAGGTGGGAAAATGGGTATAAAGGGTAGATGATGGCTAGGAGGATATGTTAAGGTGTCTAAGGTTCATCAAGGAGGATTAGGGAAGAGAAAGATGGTTGGACTTGTTCAAGGAAAGAGAGGAAAGTTCATGAGAAAAGTGCAGAAAATTAAGGCAGACTTGTGAGGGGCTATGGATGACCTGTGGAACATGGATCAAATAGAGATGGTGATGGCTGATTGGTTGACTTATTGTGAGTAGATTTGTACTACAAGAGAACTGAAAATCAAACACTGAGACTAAGCAAGCAAAGAAACTAGCTACACTAAAAAACAGAATTGTTCATCAAGCTAGTCTAAATTTTGATCTAGGAAAGTAAATGTTGAACAATGCTATATGGAAAGAAAACATGGAAGGAAAATTATTGCATAGATAGAAATGAGCATGATGAAATAAATCTACAGTAAAGCATTAACCTTCTAACAAGTTGCAACACTAGAAATCCTATGGCAAAGGCAAATCTATGTTTTTTGTGGCAGCAAGAGGGTCTTGGCCTCAGTTCATGGTCCCAAAGGGGAGAAAGGAGGCCAAGGCTCTGTTGATGGATTTTTTATATCTTCTT
The DNA here is from genome assembly GCA_000404065.3 of Pinus taeda. NCBI lineage: Eukaryota > Viridiplantae > Streptophyta > Pinopsida > Pinales > Pinaceae > Pinus > Pinus taeda. The sequence goes on along the minus strand of APFE031465288.1, from coordinate 6,037 downwards.
CTATCACTATTCAACTTTCTATAGCAAACTAAAATGGAAACAACCTTTTAAATTACCAAAAGCATCCTATTCTTAGCTAAGAAAGAAATCTATCTATCAACAACTCATTCATAAACTGAAACAAAACATATAAAATACAAAACAAGAGGTGCTTGGCTGCTTGGATTGGGCCCTAACCCAAGAGCTTCATCCCTCTGAGGTAACTCAGTGCTAGCTCAAAAACAATCTCATCTTCATTATCAAAATAACAGTACGATTACATGAAACTGTCTACAAAAGTAAGCTTGAAGTTGAGCAGAGCAAAGCTGCAACAAAAGTGCGAAAATTTGACTAACATCCAACAACCTAATGAGGCCCTAGGCCTCTCTACTTATACAACTGGAGCTCCCAATAGCTCCCTTAAAATCAGGGAGGCTTGGCTCCCAAAATTTGAGATAGACAGCAGTTATCCTCCACTTGCTCGGCTGCCTCTTTGGTGCATTGATGTGGTTGCTTGTGCTCCGAGCTTTCTGAAGGAGAATTTGAAGTAGGGAGTCTTAAATGAGGGGGACACCCTCCTATAAATACTCTCCCTTGTCTTCTTCGAATATTTGCTGCCAAATTTTCATTAAATCTTTGACTTTGTCTCCAAAATTGACCAAAAATCTACATTGAGTACACATTAGACTTCAAGGCATAATGACCAACAAAACTCACTCTATTAGCATAAATATTATCAAAAACATGCAATAAACTAATGAGAATGGTGGATTAAGCTAAGTTAGGAGGCAAAATGAGCCCATAGAATTACCCATTTATGGGGCTCATCATCACCCCCCTACTGAATGTGTTGCTCATCCTCTAAGACACTAGTCCATCTCCTCATCTTTGATAGCCCTGATGGCCTCCCTAACATCCCATGCTTCTGATGTGAGATCCTCTTCTTTGTCATGGAATCCTACCTTTCTGTCCACCTCTTCCCATTTTTGTTGTTCTTCTTCCTCTTTTCCACCTTCTAGTAGGCCTAGCAGCAGTGGAGGACTCAATTTGAGGCCAATCCAATTGGCCTTCAAACTCTGCATAGAGCACTTATATAGTGGCACTCTCCTTAATGCCTCTTTCATCCTTGTTGGGGAGTTATACTCCCTAATTTGCAGACTGTGTGGGAGAGTGTTCCACCTCCTCAAACAAGCATGAATACAGTGTTCCCCAAGTAATCTTCCCATGTCCTCAAAATGTGCAATGGCATGAACCTGCTCATTGATATACTTAGGGGAACTTTGAGGATTATTTGCAAGCAGCTGGTGGACACTGATGAGAGCCATGGGGTCTGATGGCTCAGCTCTGATCATTAAGGGTTCATTTTGCTCTTTTGCCATCAACTTTTTTATTTCTGTTGCCCTTTTCTCCTCATGATTCATCCATGATGCCATGGCCATCAGTTGCAAGTCCCCTAGCCTAGCATTAGGGTCCCATAGGTTCATATCAGTGAGGGCCATGTTATGCATGCTATCTTTGCCTTGTTTTCTACTGAACTCTGGTCACATAGGTTTGTAAACTGTTTATAATCTTTGAAAGGCATGGTGCCTCTTTGTGCAAAAGTCTTGATCTGAAACTGCAACCATTGGTCTTTGAGGTAAACTCCATATGATTTTGCTAGTGTTCTACACTGTAGTGCCTCCATAGACTAGCTGGCCATGCATGCCAATTGTGTCTCCTTTTCTTGCAATTGTCTTCTTAGCAACTCATTTTCTGTTTCCAAGTGAGTTCTTATGATTGCCTCTCTATGTCTTACAGTACTTAATTCCCTGCCCATCTCTCTAAGCTGGTTCTCCATGTGGCCAATATCCTCTACGCCCTTGGATTTGGCAATTTGCATCCATCTATGGCTCCTTATTCTTTCTTTCTCCAGCTCAAAGAAAAGTGGGACTACAAATTTTTGTGGAATGATTTTTCCCCCCTCAAGAAGATTGTAGTAAGAGCCCAAACTAAGCTAGGGTTCAGGTTCTTGAGTCTCTGTTGTTTCCTCCTTCCCCTTTGGTTGTTCTTCTACCCTTTCTTCAGGTTTTTCGGTCTCTTGTAGCTTAGTTAGGGTCTCCTGTAGAATAGTTTGTGCTTCCTGTAGTGTTGTTTTTGAGTCCTATAGTTTCACTCTTTCCCTCCAGGAGGAAGATCTAGGACTTCCTCTTTCATATGTGATAGGGGTTTTAGAGGGAGATTCTTCCCCTTTGACAATGGGTGAATCTTCAATTACAATAGGCACTGTTGAAGATGGCTGTGGTTTTCCTATTTTTATCCTTGTGCTTTTCCGAGCCCTAAAGCACATTGATGTTCTCCTCTTCCTCTTTTGTTTGGGTTTCACAGGGGTGTTGAGGGCAACAAGAGCAGCTGCTGCCTCCCTTTCTAGGGTCTCAGGAGACACTTCTATCTTTTCTGCCCCTTGTTCCTCTCCTTTTGTCTTCTCTATCTCTACTGGTTTTGCTTCCTCTTTCTCTATTTTGGTTTCTTCCTCCTCTGGTTTAGTTTCCTCCTTCTCTGTTTCGGTGTCTTCCTCCTCTGTTTGTTCCTCAGTTTCCTCCCCTTCTTCTCCTTTCTGCTCTTCCCCGTCACTTTCAGAAGGACTTTGGTCATATGTGAGGGCCTTTATATCATCTTCTCTTCTCGTATTTCTAAAGATTTCCCATGCTATGGGGATTGTGAAGGTGTGGAGGGCTTCTTCTACTAATAGTTAACCCATGGCGAGCCAACTGATCTGGACCTCCTGCCTTTAAGTTAATGCTGGAGTCTATAAGGGACTGCAAAAGAAAATAGGGGATGTTGAGTTTTTGGGGTGTGGGAGTGTCCATGCCATATCTGAGCTCATGGAGAAGTCTAAAATGGTAGCCATAAACTATGGTATACCTCCCTTCACAGGAAATATACTTGATGATTTGGTAACTGACCTCATCCCAAGGGTAAGGTATGCTTGTTCTTCTAATGCCATTTTTGTCTTCTACAGGATGTTCATTTGGTTGGAAGAAGGTTTTCTTGGAAACTTGTCCCATTGGCTTTTCATCTTTGCTCCAAGGTAATCCAAGGGGAAGACTGGTAACTCTACTAATGAATTCTGGGGTGATTTCCATGGTGAGACCTCTGAAAGTAACAGTGGCATGGGCCTTTGAGCGAGGTACTAAAGCAAGTGCAAACTCTTGAGCCAATTCTTCATCAAACCCTCGAAATATTTTGAAAAATGGCATCCAATTTGCTCTGGTGAAAATGGCTACCACCTTAGGATGGTCATGGAGCCTGACTGAATTTGTGGGTTCCTTCCTCATGAATCCCCCTATCATTTTGCTTATACCCTTTTGGAACACCCCCATGTAGAGATGGAGACAAAAATTTTTGAAGACACAAGAAACAAAGAAAAACTGTTTTTTTTTAGAAAATGGGCAGAAATGATTTTATGGAATTCCTCTCTTCTATAGGCTTAATTCCTCCTTAAACTTGTATCATTTCTTGCACATATTAATATTCAAGGTGGGTCTATACAGAAGCTACCTCTTCAAGCCAGAATTTGAGCAAAAACCTCGTGTTTCCCCCTTAAAAACTGCTTATTGCCCCTCCTATAGAACTAGATGTAGGTGCTCCTGTAGAACTTGTTACTGCTCCTGTAGAACCTGTTACTGCTCCTGTAGGATTCCGATAGCAGAAAGATGGTTGAAATCGATAGAGAATGATGTTTTTGAGGCTATGGAGGTGGTATAGAGCTTGTTACAGCTAAGTGGACGAGAATAAAATGGAAGAAAAGGTGGTGAAGGAGTTTCGAGGAGGAATACTTATGTCTTCTTTGAGATATTTACGGTGATGGGGTGAGCTGGCAAAAAGGTACGTTGCCAGATTCGGACCGTTGGCCCCCACTGCTCTATCATCATGGCTCTTCATGACTCTTTCCCACAATCACTTCCCATCATTGCATCAAAGTTCATCGGAGTTTGTATAGCCTCCACTACCTGTCTTTTGGATTTTCTATGAGTTGACTAGGCACATGTGTGGTGGCATCTCCGGATGAGCGCAGTCAACTGGATGAGGGTGTCCAGTTAATTGGCCACCTTTTCTCATTCAACGTTAACCATCTCATTCGCTTATGCATATTTTTGAATTACACAAATGCAACAGAGGAGAGGGTTAGACACTTACCTGCAAGTCGAATGTTCATGTTGTGTTGTATCTTGGTTCCTTTGTTGCTGCATGCTCGTATTTCAGTTGTTGCATACCTGTATCTCCTTTGTTGTATGCTTTCTTCTCCCTGATGTGTGGCTTGTTTTCTTTGTGCAAGAACCCTCTTGCTAGATCTGCTTCAGACAACCTCTTCAATCCTATGGTTGCACCTATTTTGCTGTTGTGGCTTGATTTTAAGGGGATCAGCTGCTATAGGAAATCCTACAGGAGCTCTTGTAGTTGCTTCTCCCTTTAAAAATTTTAGCTGATACTTGTGCTAGGAGCTGTGAGGATGCTACCAGAGATGATTATGGTGATGGAGAGGTATTTGGTAAGCTGCAGGTGAGCGTTGGAGGTGTTGTTCTTTTTATTTCTTTGTTTTTTCTAAAAACTAGTTTCTGTGTTTTTTTTTTTTAGCAGGAAGGAAAGAAATCCATGATAATGAGGTGGTGCAGGTGTGGGATGGATGGCCAGGAGGGTGGATAACTATAGGAGGGACTACATGCTCTTCATGAAACTTCCCAGCTCCTCAAAGTATTTTTAAAACCCATTTCGAGCTCTTTGTGATTTCTACGCGAGCCTCCTATAGAACACACAGGGCCTCCTGTAGGATACACAGTGTTGGAAAAAACACACAGTGAGGTGGAAGAAAGGTCAGAAATGATTGAGAAGAGTATGGAGGAGGTGAAATAGGATTTGTGGCATCTTCTCTTGCTTCCTGCAGTCCACCTGCACCCTGCAATGCATTTTAAAAGTCAATTTCCTCTTCCTTCTTTTCTCTATTTTTTTTTTTTTGAAAGACAACTAGGGCGCCTCAAGGAGGTTTTCACCCTAATTGCCTGCCCTGGGCACCTCCAAGGGAGTTTTCACCCAGGGATCTTATTCTCTCCCTTTTTTTGTTTTCGTCATCACTGGGCCACCTCAAAAGAGGTTTTCAACCCAATGATGGGACTCAAGTGCCTCATGGAGGTTTTCACTTGAGTCCTTATTATTTTTCTTTTTTCTACTTCTTTAGTGAGTGGGTGGAGTGGAGGTTGAGACTTGCTCTGTTGGGTCCCTATAATACTAGTGATTACCCCATTACTATTGTAGTTGTACCCCTTATTAATATTGTTGTGCCCCTATTGTCCCCATATTTTTATTACTGTGCCCCATAGAATCCCTCTA
>APFE031465283.1:31805-55486 GCA_000404065.3 Pinus taeda | reverse complement strand
GTACAAGACCATTGTAAAAGGAGTTTCTAATTTGAAAGAAGATAGAGACATATTGCAGTAGGTGGTTTTCACCCACATTGGGTTTCCACCTTATATCTGGTGTTCTTTGATGTGACTGTCTGCTTTTCTTGTTCATGCTCATTATTTGTGGTATTGATATGCAAAAATAATTCAAAGTATAAATAAGAAAGATTTGGTAAATCAATTAGATAATACTGATTCCCCCCCCCCCCCCTCTCAGTATTATTGTCAACATCAGTTTCCCCATCCTTTGACATCAGTCACATTGGCTGATGTATCTCCTGACATATTAATGAAGAGTGGGCCAATAGTAGCTTGCCTGTAGAATCTTGAAGGCGGTTCTTTTTGCTGCAAAGTGGCCTCCACAGGGCCCATCATGACTGGTTAGGAGGATGTCAAAAACTTCCTCCTCCTTGACACAATGCCTCAAAATCTGATCTGGGCCAAGTTTAAACAAGTTGCTCCCAATCCAAGTGAATGAGGCGCTTTTCCTCACGATCTTGCTCTTTTCTTTTGAGGATAGGTGTGGTGGGAACTGTGCTAAAACCAAGTAATTTTCTATATCAGCAAACCATGGAGAGAGTACTGAAATAGCAAACAGGTGTTCATCTGGCATTTGATCAACCACCATCCCTTCTTCACCTGCAAGCAAATCTAGTCTAAACAGAAAATCGACAACAACATTTTCCTTACCTGGCTTATCAACAATGGTCAAATCAAATTGCTACAACAAAAGTAACCATCTAATGATACAAGCATTTACATCAGGTTTATTCATCAAATACCTAATTGCAGCATGATTAGTGTGTACGAATGTTTGATAACTAGTGATGTAGTGTCTGAACTTGTTTAGGGAATGGACTACAGCCTAGAGCTCTTTCTCGGTTACAGTATAGTTTAACTCTGCCTTGGATAGGTTTTTACTAAAAAATATATGGCATACGATAGCTTCTCTTTAACTTGTCCTAAGGCTGCTCCTATGGCTTTGTTCAAGGCATCTGTGTGAATGTGGAAAGGTAGGGCCTAGTTTGGACTTCTCAAGATTAGGGCAGTTACCAACTTACCTTTCAACACATCCAGAGCCTCTTAATAGTTGTCAGTCCATATAAACTCAACATCTTTCCCAAAAAGACCAAACAATGGAGAGGCTAGCTTACTGAAATCTTTAATGAATCTTCTATAATATCCTGCTAAGCCTAGAAAACTCCGAACGTCTCTTACCTTTTGAGGAGGTGGAACCCTTTGGATGATAGAAATCTTGTTGGGAGCCACCTGTAATCCTTGATGAGAAATTGTATGACCTAGCACGGTCCCTTCAGTCATCAGGAATTCAAATTTTTTAGGATTGAGGGACAGGTTCATTTCAATACACTTGGTTAAAAATTTTCCCAGGTTAGTCAATGCTTCTTGGAAGTTGGACCCATTAGGAGTAAAGTCGTCCATATAGATTTCCACCAAATCATGAACCAACTCAGAAAATATGCTCAGTATTGCTCTCTGAAAAGTTGTAGGAGCATTGCATAACCCAAAGGAAAGGACCCGATAGGCAAAGGTACCCCATGGACAAGTGAAAGTGGTCTTATCTTGGTCTTCTGAGCTGATTTGGATCTGATTATACTCGCTAAACCCATCTAGGAAGGAAAAGAACTTATTCCCTAGCAGGCCATCTAACACTTGATCTATGAAAGGCAAAGGGAAATGGTCCTTCTTGGTAGTTTTGTTAAGTTCTCGATAATCTACACAGATTCTCCACTTCTCGTTTTTCTTGGGCACAAGCACCAGAGGAGAAACCCACTCGCTGTCAAAGATGGGGTAGATGAATCCTGCATCCAACAAATTTTGCAGTTCTTCTTTGACAATGTCCTTAAGGGTTGGATTCATTCTCCTCTTAGGCTGCCTGACTAGTTTACAATCCTCTTTAATGTAAATTTGATGGGTACAGACTGAAGGGTAGACTCCTTTCATCTCCTTATAGCTCCAAGAAAAAGCATCCAAATGGCAGTTCAATAAGTTACATAACTCCTTCTCCTAAGAGGGGGATAGGGACGAGTTGATCTTAAAGGTTCTTTCAGGGCCAAATTTTACATTCTTAACTCGGGGAAAGGTCAGATCAGCCACAAAGAGATCCACTAAAGCACTGGCTTGGGTGTCTTCTACCAACTCTTCTAATGGCAGCACACTGGGAGGTGGATTTTGAATCAAATTCTCAATAATGTCATCCTCGGTTTGAGGACCTCCCCTGGTGGATTCCACTGTGCACAATGGTGCTGAGTAGACTTCATCCTCATCTTCTTCCTCCAACCAGAGAGGTAAGTCATGTTCTAGTAGAGGTTGGGCAGGAGGATATAGGACTAGCTATTTGGACATTGGCCCACTCTTAATGGGCATGCTCCTAGCTCGACAACTGATGTAAGCATCTGCAGTAGCTAACCAAGGCCTTCCCAAAATGAGGGGGTATCCAGTGAGTTTTTCCTTTGGCTAAAGGACCAAGAAGTCCGTAGGGTACTCCCAAGAATCAACGGAGACCATGGCATCTTCCACAGTCCCTTCGGGGGTCACAGTGGAGCGGTTTGCTAACTGCAAAACTGTCGAGGTCTTTCTTAGGGAACTCTTGAAGGTTGAGTTTGAGCATAGTGTCCCTAGTCATCACATTAATGGAAGCCCCTAGATCAATCAGGGTGTGGGGGATTATGGTGCCATTGATGTGGACATCAACTATAGGACTCCCAGGGTCTAGATATTTTGGAAAAATTACTTGTCCCAACATTAGGTTAGACAGTTTTCCTATGACATTGATAGTTGGGGCATCTCTCTTACGCCTGCCTGGGTGCCTGAAACACTTCTCTTTGATCAATTTGTTGTAGATTTGTACATCTTTTATGGCCTGGAGAAGTGGTATTTTTACACATAACTGTTTAAGCTCTCCTAGAAGTTCAGTCTCTTCTGGGTTTGGTTGCATGGTTCTAGTTAGTCTCTCAGGAAAGGGTGGAATGGTTTTGGGTTCACTTTCCTGTTTCTCTTCTTCATCCTCCTTAGGAGGACGTTGTCTATCTGGGAGGACCTCCCCAGATCGTAGGTTGATCACCTGAATCTCCACAACATAGGTAGGGCATGTTGTCTCTCTAGTATATACTTGTTAGGCCTATCTGTTATTGGGGTTTAGGTTCGGTTGAGCAGGCATCTGTGGTTGTCTTAGAGGAGCAGGAGGTAATGGTTGTGGTTGAGCGGGTGGTGGAGGAAAAATAGAGGGAGGAGAGTTGTACTGGGGCCTCCACCCTTGTTGAGGTGCATTCCACTGAGGTTGTGACTGAATATGAGAATGAAACAAATGAGCAGCAGGTTGAGTATGGTATTGAGATGGATATGACCAAGGAGGTGGTGCGGACCAAGAAGGATAAGCAGGAGGACCCCAAGAAGCTATGTGAGTGGATTGGTTGGGGTTGTAATAAGTCTAGAATGTCCCTTGCATCCCTTGCTGGTAGGGTCTAGATCCATGTGGCCTCCTTTGGTTTAGGAAGTAGAGTGGCCCCTTGGTACATAGCTTTAAGTCGAGGTAAGGTTGGGCACTGGTTTGTAGGGTAGACTGCCTCACAAACGAAACATATCTCTACTGAGTGCAATGGACACTCGTTCTGAGGATGCTTCCTTGTACATTTGGGACAAAAGATGGCCAAAGCCCTCTTAGCTTCCTCTTTCTTTTGTTGGATTCAGAAGGTGCCCATTTGCATGGAAATGGTCTATCTCACCTCGCTTTTAAGGTCTTCCATATAATTTGCAAACTAATGTTTGGAGAAGGTGGCACTGATTGAAAGTTGAATCCTCCTACCTCTTTTCTGGGCCGCCCTAGAATGGTTTTTAAACACAGTCTTTATGTCATCATAAGGTAGCTGGTAGATGTCTCCTCCAGCCAGCAAATGGAGGGTATCCAGAAGGTCTTCAGGGATTCCTCAGAGTAGAACCAGCTTCAGAGATTCGGGGTCAAGTGTACACCTGGTCCTTTTATAACTGAGTTGGAACCTTTCTTCATATTATTCTAAAGATTCATCACTTCCCATGGTCATCTGAAAAATTTCTCCCTTTGTTTCCTTTCACCTACAGTAATCCTAGTATTTGTTGTTAAAGGCTTGCTGCATCTGAGCCCAAGATGTGATACTGTTTCTAGGTAACCCCATGAACCAATGTAGTGCTGCATCCTTGAGGGTAGAGGGAAAGAGTTTCAACTTTTTCTCGTCTTCTGCATAGTCATAGGTTCAGCAAAGGACAACAAACTCAAACAAGAAGGTACCAGGGTCTTCAGTGGTCAATCCATGGAAGTGAGGTAAGGCTCAGGGACTTATGTTTTTCATTTTTGTGTCCCCATTGGTCTCTCAGATGAGAAAGGCACCTTCTATCCTCTCCTCATCTCCTATACCACTTTTGTGTTCAGCCATGGTCTCAGGAGGAATGGTTTCTTGCTCTTCTTTTGTTATAGGATCTTCGTATATATCTGGAGGTTCACTGCCACAGAAGAAGAGAGAAGGGTGACTCAATGATGTGGTGGGGGTGTTGGGTAAGAATTTTCCTGAATTGTCTTTGTTCCTACGAGGCATGAAATGAAATATTTTTGGTTGATTTTTTTGTTTTTCTCTGCTTGTACTTGCAAAAATGAAATTGATTGAACAAAAAATTGCAACTAACTAAGGTAAACCTTGCTGAAATGAAAATTGCAGAATTGAAATGAAAGCAGGAAATGACTAATCTATGCTGCTAAAATGAAATTGCAGAATTAAATGCTAAGCTATGCCTGCAGAATTGAAGTTGTGGAATTGAAAATTTAATCTACGCTTGCAGAATTGAAATTGCGGAATTGAAATGCTAATCTACGCTTGTAGAATTGAAATGCTAGTCTAGGAAAGTTGGAAATGTCTAATCTACTTTTGTGGAAATGAAATGGCAGAATGGAAATGAAACAACTACTCTACTCTTGCTGAAATAAACTACTTAGCAGAAGGTTGCAGTAGAAAATGGAAGAAAAGCAGCAATCACAAATACTCTGACGCTTCCCCGGCAACAGCACCAAAAAGATGGTGAGCTCCAGTATTGCAGCAATGATGCTACAACTCTTGGGACTCCCTTCTTTACTTTTATCAACCCGATTGTTCGTAACAAACTTGGAAGCGACGGTGCTATATGCACAAGTACTAGCTCTTGCCGCAGGCTGTCACTTGATCAGCTGGCACAAGTTTGCTAGGAGATTAAGACAACTTCTATGAGCTCTTAGAAGAAGCTTTTAACTGTGATGGATAAAAGCTAACTCAAAAGAGGCTAGTCTACTTGTAGAAAGGAGCTGAAAGCTGAAAGGAAATGCAAACCCTAGCAAACCCTAGTTTACCAACTAACCATACTAGTGCAAGAAAAGAGATGAAAGCTGCGGAAATGGATGCCATTGACTCTTGGAAAGGTAAAATGCATGTGACTAAGCTACTTCCGAAGGAAAATATGGAAAAAACATCTTTTTTTATTTTCGAGTAATTTTGCAGAATTATTATGCATGTGCTTTAACGATTTTTAACTGTGCAGAGGTTGGTTGGCGAAAGGAAATGGAGTGGGTGCTTGCAGGAGGTTGGGAAGGTGAGAAGAGGGCCTAAGGGGTCCCTAGCATCCTTCTAGAGAGTTTCACATTGATCATATCTCGAAAAACTGGTCACGTGAACTTCTATAGGAAGTCTGCAGGGGTTCTATAGGATGTTCTACAGGAAGTTCTACAGGAAGATCTGAAAGAGGATTTTAGAGGGTTGATGGTGGAAAAACAGTGGGAAAGTGGAAATGGAGGATGGATGAGAATGTGAAGGGGTCTAGGACCTAGTGAATGAAGCTAAGGAGTGATGAAAGTGGTTGGATTTGTTCAAGGATGGAGGGAGCAATGCTGCACAAGAATGTAAAAATTAGGGCAAACTAGAAAAGCGTGGAAAATGAAGGGAAGGAATCTTGGATTAGGTGTTGGAGCAGGTTGTATGATGGAGGAAAGATAGGTAGAGATGTATTACATGTGCTCTGCACACTATTTTCCAAAATTGATCAAACAAAGACTAGAAAAACCAGATATCTATCTATTTTGACCTAATCTGACCTAAAAACCAAAAACATGATGAACAGACGTTTATAGACAGGAAATCATGAAAGATAACTATGGAAACTAAGCAAGAACAGATCTAAACATGAAAGTACAACTGGTATAAACTTTTCCAACTAAAAATCTAACACTAGCAATTGCATTGAAAGGCAAAAAAAATGTTTTTTGTGGCAGCAAGTATGCCCTAGTCTCAGCTCATGGTCCTAAAGAGGGAGAGATGAGATCAAGGATTGCTTGATGGAATTTTTGCAGATATTTTCTGTTACCAAACTGTCAAATCAACTTGAAGCATGAAAAGTAACGTTAATCATAAAAAACAACCTAAGTAACAAAGCAAGATTTTACCTAAATAACAGAAATTATTCTATGAATGCAAGGAAACACACATAAAAGTACACAAAGGAGGTATTGTAACTTGGGTTGGGCCTAACCCCAAGAGATACAGCCTCCTAAGAAAGATTAGAGCTGGTTCAAAGTGAAATTTATCTCCATTACTCAAAAAATAATCATGTCACGAAACTGTTTACAGCAAGAGCTCGAAAATGAGCTGAAATGCAGAGCTGCCCTAAAGTGTGAAAAACAACTATTCAATAGATAAAATACCAAGGCTTTAAGCCTTCCTACTTATGCACCACGAGGACTCCCAACAGCCCTCCTTAACTTTAGGAGCTTGGCTACTCAAAACTGCAGTTAATCAACCACTTCACAAAATCTGCTCGGCTGCCCCTTGAATCATCTTTGGTGGGCTATTGAACTCTGAGCTGATGGTGGAGAACTCGAGGAAGGGGTCATTTACTGTAGGAGACACCCTTCCTACAAATCCTCAACCTTGTTCCTTCGTTTTTGGTTGTCAACTTGCTCATAAATGCTTGACCTTCATCCAAAAGATGTCCAAAAATCTGCAATAAGCACGTATTAGACTTTGTGGTCAAGTGACTATTCTCATTCATTAAATTAACATAAATATATTCAAAAGAATGCATAAAACTATTGAAAATGGTGGATTAATCGAGAATAATAGGAAAAATGAGCCCATAAAGTTACCCATTTTTGGGGCTCATCACAATCTATGGTCAGGTGAAACGTGGTAGTCCCATCTCTAGTTGGTTCAATGGATTCATTAATGAGAAATTCATTTTTTATTTTCATGTGTAAATATACTAATATATATGTGGATTTTGATGGCTGATATGTTTATGATTTTTCTCTTATTATGTTGGTTATCTGCATGTTTTATGACAACAACTATGTATGGCTCATAGCATGTTTTTACTTGTACATGAATGGATAATGTGTCTATGACATAATAGACGATAATGCAACAATTGACATGAGGGAACAATGGTTCATAATGATTCTCATATAAGTATGAGATCCCTACACTTAATTCTGTTTTTTTACACCTGTAGATTACATGTTAATGATATGTTTAATGAAATGCTTGTCATGGCTAGTAGGGATCTCGTTAAGGTCTTGATCAACTTATTGTTTTTGCATCATTGTTTGCCTGTATTTTTACTGATTATAAGCTATCAATCCATTATGTGCAGTGGCTTGGGCTCTGGGCCTAAAAAAGTGGCTTAAATCTCAGATTCACAGGCACAGAATTGACAACTTGGGGCTCTAGTAGCTGGTAGGCAGGCTTGAGAGAGCGAATTTTTGTTTTTGTTTGCTCCCTTGCCCATATCATGAGAGCAACTATGGCCTAAGATATCCAGAACAACAGTGGGACCCATGGACATTCTTTCTGAGTGATTGACTTGTCGCCTAAGGGTTTTGTTGATCATGTTGGATGACTGTGTGTGATGTTCCATCCATTCCACTTCCTTAAGGTCATATAGGAGGTCAAACATAATCATAGTAGCCTCTCATCTCATGTTTACCCAAGTTGGCATGGTTTCTTGGGTGGATGTGGGAGGAGGGTGTTAGATTAGAGTTCAGGGACAATGAACTATCAATTTTATAATTTTACGAGTTGTACAAATGGTGCATGCAATCAGTAGAAGGCATATGATGGATTGTGCAGTTGTGGTGAGGGATTTTTCTAATTAAATATGGGCTAATTCTCTTAGGGATTTTACAAGGAAGTAGGGGCTTGGCAGGAAGTAGAATTAGCCAAGTGTTGGCTTGAGCTTGTTTGTGAATCAAAGAGATAGATTGTACTTGTGTAGGAATTGTTCAGGTTGAACAAGGATTGTATTTTCTTCTCAGATATTCTGGTTAATGTAATATAGATAGTCAAGATTTTAAGCATTTTCTTTCCCTGGAAAAATCTTGTGTTATGTGTGATTGAAATTCTTCCTTTTCTGCCTAGTGTTTTCATCGATCAATTTTGGTTACACTTATGAGCAGAGTAGATTCTTCTCTTTTATTTTAGCATATCACACAAGCAGTTGAATCTACAAGTAAAAATATACATGGTATCGTAGTTGAAGACATTATAGTAGAGGATAATACGGGTTTGTTGTGGAAGTGAAATTGAATTTGCAGTTTCACACTCCAGAGTCAGTAGGATGCCATTCTAAAATTTGAGACTTGAGTATGCCTTGAAGGGAAACTAAAATTACATAGCTTGGAAGGATAGGGTGGAGGCAATGTTGGAAGACAATGGGCTAAAGGAATTCATAGATCATGATATTCTGAAGCCTCCAGCATATGATGCTAAATATTTGGTTGAATGGAGAAAGCATGTGGAAAAGGAAATAAGGATTATCCTAGAAGGAGTTTGAGATCATATTGTCGCAAATATCCACGACAAGGAAACTCTATTTGCAATGTGGAAGGCATTGATGAACTTGTTTCAAAATAGCAATGGCCAAATGAAGCTGGCACTGAAGGACAAGCTCAGAAAGATCAAGATGGAGAAGGGAGACTCAATTCCGAAGTACTTGACCAAGTTCACCCAATGTTGAGATGAGCTTGGAAGTGTCAGGATTATTGTTGTTGAAGACGATCTAGTGAGCGTAGCACTTCTAGCACTTCCCAAGAGCTAGCACAGTTACCAACACTCAGTTAATGGGAGGGAGAAGCTACTAGAGTGGGAGAAATTGTCGTCCAACTTGGTACAGGAAGAGATTCAGTGGAACACCAGAGCCAAATCCTCATCAAAGCATGATTATGACAAGAATTTTTCCTTAGCTGGTAAGGCAAAGAAAGGGAAGGGAAAGTCATCTCATTCCAAATCAGATCCTTGTTAGGGAAGTAAGAAGAAGAACACGTCTAAAATCAAATTTTTTCACTATTACGAGTTGGGACTCTTTGCCACAAAGTGTCCGCACAAGAAGGTTGGTAAGAATCCCTCATAAGGAGTGGCAGGTGAAGCTCTTGCCTCACAGTTTGAACTGGATTTTACCCTCATCGCTTGTATGGTGTCATCGATTATGGGTACTATGTGGTACCTGGATAGTGGAGCTTCATTCCATATGACCAGTAATAAAGAGCTCTGCAGTAAATTCGAGGATAAGGATCTCCAAATGCATATCGAGATGGGTGATGATTGGAGGTATAGCACAATCAACATCAGTACAATTACCTTTCAGAGGGGGTCTAGTTCTCCCCTCACTTTGCGAGATGTTACATATGTCTCAGGTTTTAAAAAGAACTTGGTTTATGTTTCCATGTTGGAGGATAGAGGCTATTATGTGATATTTAGTAAGGGAAAGGCGTTCCTTCATCACATAGCCATAGGACAGGTAAGTGGATAAGGGTTCGAGTAAAGGACCTCTACAAATTGGAGGTAGAAGACTGTGATTCTTTGATCACTAAAGCAGAGAAGCTGTAGAGCTGAGACATCGGTGAGTTGTGGCACAGGAGATTGGGTCACTCGCATCATGGTGCTTTCAAGATATTGTAGTAAATTTCTACAGGGCTTCCCAAGGGTACACTAGAGCAGAGATACACATGCAAAGTGTGTACATTGGGGAAGTACACCAAAGCTTCCTTTCATGATAAAGACAATCAAGCATAGATGATCCTTAATCGAGTTCACTCAGATGTGTGTGGACCGTTCTAGACAGAGTCCATAACAAAGCAAAGGTATTATGTAATATTTGTTGATGATTTTTCTCATAAGTGTTGGATTTTCTTCATGCAGAAGAAAGATCAGATGTTCACTAAGTTTTGTGAATTTAAAGCACTTGTTGAGAAAGACACTGGTAGGAAAGTTAAATCTCTCTGAAGTGATAATGGTGGAGAGTATGTATCGAATGAGTTCAAAAACTTCTTTGCATTAGAAGGCATTCAACGAGAGTTGATAGCACCTCATAACCCACAACAGAATGGGGTGGATGAAGGGAAGAACAAAATTATTGTGGGAGTGGTACGGGCGATGTTGCATGATTAGGGATTACCATTACACTTGTCAACTGAAGCATGCAACAGAATTGTTTATTTGTAAAACAAAAGCCCTCATTAAATTATCGGGATGAGTACACTAGAAGAGGCTTTTCAGGGAAGAAATCAGATGTGGCACACTTCAGGATCTTTGGTTCATCATTCTACTACCATTTTACCAAAGATGCATGGAAAAAGCTAGAGCCAACAACTGAGTTGGGCATATTTGTGGGGATATTGATACACCTAACAACTATCAGGTGTACCTACCAACCAATAGGATGAAAGTGGTTCTTAAAGATGTGAAGTTTGATGAAGAGAAGGCCATGATATGTTCCCTTGAGAGGGAGCTTCAACTACATGCATTTGAGGATCTTTTAGCTCCAAAGGAGGAACCTTATGATGATGTGGAGCAACCACATGCACAGGAGAAGGGAGTAGAAACACCCACTCATGTGGAGTCTTCCAAAGATGGGAGAAAGTGCACCAGAGAGGCTGAAAAGTTATTGCATGATGCTAGAGAGAATGTGGGAGCACCATCATCACAACGCATGCATAGGAGATCACTAGAGAGGTACACTAGCTACATGGATCTGATGAGAAGGAGTGTAGAGATTGAGCATCCTTTTTTGAGGAAGCAGTGTAGCAACCATTTTGGGTTGATGCCATGGTTGAGGAGTATGTCTCCATTATTAGGAATAGTGTTTGGGAAGTGGTCCCAAGACTGGAAAACTTGTCAATGGTGAGTTCCAGATGGCTTTACAAGGTAAAGCAAGAAGTTGATGGTAGTGTGGAGATCATCAATCAGATCCATTCTAGCATTGTCAATGCAGATGGGATGGAAGATACGTTAAATGGATGTAAAGACAACATTTCTCAATGAAATGATTGAGAAGGAGGTGTATATTGAGCAACTTGAAGGATTTGAGACCTTCAATAGAGATTCAGACGTGTGCAAACTCAAGAGAGTGTTCTATGGAATTGTTGGGATGGGGTCTCTAAGGTAAATTTTGGTAAATTATTTTTGTAAAGATGTAAAGTCTCCACAAAATGTAGAAGTGGAGTGTGAAGATGGTTAGAGTCAAAGGGGCTTTAGTCCCTTAGGTGGGTAGGTGATAGGAAGGTTTTGAGACCTGCCCATGGTCCCTGGAGCATGGTATTGTAAAAAGAAAATCTATAAATAGAAGAGACATAGCAAGTCTAAGGGAAAACTTAGTTGATAGAAATATTCGTAAGGGAAAGTAAGCTAAGGCAGGAAAGATCTATTTCTTGTACTTAGGCGAAGGGGAAGGCTCCTACAGCTGAGTGCACGGAGACCTTGGTAAGTTCGCAGGCTAAGTTTGCAGGCCCCTGTAGCTGAGTGCGCAGGGAAAATAAGTCTATACTTGAATGATTATACCTAATAAAGACAACTTTGAGAAATTTCCTATGTATTTGTGTATTATTTCTTACTTCTGCGAGTTTCTTCATTTTCGCTCTGTGTTGAAATTTATATGAACTAATTCTTATCTAGTGCATGAAAGTAATAGGTCAGTACTATTTATGCATGTTATGAATTAAAATCCTTTGCGAAGATCTGGAAGTGGCTTAGGTAGATTACTGTAATTATTGGTTTTGGAAGGGTTAAGGTTTGCGAAGATAGAAATAAGCCCTCGGAACCACAGGAACCTATCACATTGACCTTTGGATGTAAGAACCTAGTTCTGTCATCCCCTAATAATGCTTCAGGTGAGACTACAGCCTACACTGCGTAGGTTGTTGTCGAAAGGGACAACAATTAGGGTTTTGTTGGTTAGCGCAGCTAACGCTGAACCTGGGTCAAGCCCCATCAAGCCAACAAATGGTTCCATTGTAGTCTAGTTGGTTAGGATACTCAACTCTCACCCAAGATACCTAGGTTCAAGTCCCGACATTTTTATTTCATTGCCAGAGGTGAAATTCTTGGATTTATGAAAGATGGACCTGTTAGCACTGAAGTGTAGTGCTGCCATGCTGGAGGCTAAAAGAGGGAGATGATCTACTTCTATGTCTTGGATAGGGCCCCACACAAGCCACCACCCCACTTTCCTAACCCTTTCACTTACCTTTGATTCTGCTCAGTTCCTAACCCAACCCTCGCATCCCCATGGGATCCTCTTTTCACCTTAAGCCTAAGTAAATTAACCCAAAAACCCAAAAAAAAGCTTACTTTTCTGCCCATGCGCGCCCTTCGCACATTTCCCGAGGACATCTCATACCACCGGGTCCCTCCGCCATTGATTTTCCTCGATGATCCAATGGTTCATGTCTCACTCGATCAATAAAACCTGACCGATCGTTCCTCGCCGTCGAATCACCCCCGCCAGATCTGACGAGCATCGCTCATATTGCACAAACAACAAGCGCAAATAATATCCACCCAATAAAGGCAGTTTTCTCTCTCTCTTCCACTACGATGTGTCACCTGCTAAATGGAATCGGGCAGAGTCCACCATTTACCACTTACCCCCCGATCAACGCCCGATATAAACCATAACCACTCGAGCCAAACCACCCACTGGTGTTATCGTCCACGCACATCCACCACCCAATAACCGTTCGATCTGCTCACCTAAGATCTAATAGCCCAGACATGTTCCGCTCCCACCACAACCTCAAGCCTCCTACACATGATATCCACCATGCAGTCCCCTCAATCCGACGACACTCATTCACAACCACTCCCGATCATCCTCCATCTCTCTGTTACTTCTCTTTTCGTCTGATCTGGCACATTCATCCACCCATGCACCTCATACTCTACCTCCTACCAATTACCCAATGGAGAAGGTGGTCGGCTCTGTCAGTCTGATGATAATCTGACTGCTAAACTGAATTAACTGAAAGCATGGCTGAAGGAAGAAGGACACAGCACGACCCAACTAACGGAATTAAATAGTCATGGAGCTCCATTGCCATAATCAAGCCAACTACCTAATAGGGTAGCACAGTACCATAATTGATTATTGTTTCGTGATGAAAAGGAAGTTGCATCCTAGAACACAAGCAGGCAATTAATGATAGTAGGTGGTCGATTAAGACATCTCCAACCCTAAATGGCTAAGGATCATTGTAAAAATAAATTATAAATAGCTGAAAGCAAGATGTAATCAGGGTTCAACTTCTGGAGACTATAGATACTTTGTTCCTTGCAGCGTCTCATCTTCATTTTCAGTAATACAAGCTTCTTTTTTTGTTATATGTTCAATGTCCATTTTCCCTCAGTTCTAAACTTGCACTTGGATAGGTTTATTCATGCTTCCTCCTATGTATACTGCTAGATAGCTGTCATCTTATCTCTGCATTTGTGAATTGGATTTGCTACTGAATAGGTCATCTATGTTCTTCTATATCTAATGCTAGATAACTCTCATCTTATCTCTGCTTAGATAAATTAGAGTTGCAAGCTTCATTCACTAGCTACAGCTGGCCATCATATGTTATGTATGCATCTGTTGGTGTGGTTAGTATTCTCCATTCATTCACTTAATCTACAAACTATTGAGCATTAATGGTCTAAAGCCTTGTAGGTTGAGGGTGTTCATGCAGGTCTGGAGTGAAAATAGAGTTGAAGTGGTTATCTGGCTTGAACCAAACCATCATCCATTCCAATAGTTCCTAGAACAATATTGAAGATTATATGTTACCAGGCATCTCTGAGCTACAACCTAGGAGAGTTTCTTGGAGAGATAATAGGACCACTGCTAAAGAATTTTCCAAGGATTTTTTCATTAATCAAGAATGAAAGTTGATTGGGTTCTAGAGGGGCCTTCGGGACCAAAGTAATGATAAAAAGGGACTGTAGGGGCCTCGGGAAGAGTTATCATTTCTTTTTAGCAACTATCCCACCCTTGAATTGGGTCACCATAGAAAACCCCTATAGATATTTGCTAAAAGGGGAAAATGGAAAAATCACAGCAATGGCATGAAACCCTTGATCTTGATGAAGAAGAGATTTGTGGAGGCATCAAGGAGATGGATGTCAAAGAGTGTGAGCCTATGGCTCAGCTCCTAAAGTATATCCCACTGCGAAAAGGAAAAGCTAAGGTGCCTAAAGATCCAGACACCACCAAATTCATGGTCTCTACACCACTGTTGCCAGAGAAGGTGGTGTTTGAGGGCACACTATTGCGTTGCAGTCCATCGCTCAAGATGGAGGATTAGGACTTGAAATACCATGATAAGTTCCCTAAGATTGCGTCGAATAAATATTTGGTGAAACTTTACTATGAGGAAACCGCAGTAACGCGACTGCAGTCGATGAAGTGGGTCACGATAGTTGAGAAAGCGGGCATGTTGAACATGCTTTCGGTGTCGCATTTCATTCGAATGATCATTAACAACGTGTGTGTTAGGCAATTCCTCACCCTGGTGCACGATGGGTGTCTCTGGCTGGGCAAACCCATCCCTATTACTAACATGTTGATCTACCATATTACCATGTTTCCCTATCAAGGTGTGGATCCACCAAAGGCCTTTGAAGGGAAAACAAAAGAAAAGAAGCTCGTGGACCAGATGAAGAGTGAGTTTGGATTGATGAAGAAGTCATGCAGATATTCCTTCTACTCCATTACAGACAAAGTGGTGCAGTTCGCCACATAGATCTTGGCCCGCAAGATTATGTGGAAGTGTTGCGCGGAAGAGGTTCCAACATCAATGATTTCATTAGCTTCTCAATGTGCTAAAGGAGTCCAGTAAAAATGGGCTCAGTACCTCTATAAAGCATTTTTGGAAAACTGTTGCGAAGCCCAAGATGAGGGCAAGGCATTCTGTTATGCCTAGTTATGGTTGTTGATAGTATTGGTAGCAGGGAGGATGTTCGAGGACATCTAGTTTCCTCCGCAAGACCCAAAACTTTTGGAGGTAGCGAAGTTCACTTCGCTCTGGGCAACCAAACACGTAGCATGGGTCATGGAGACCAAGATGTTTTGGGTGCTTGTAGGGATGGATCTTCGCACGGTTATTATCCATAGGTCGAGGTTGTCGCCTACTCTATATGAACAATTGGAGCCTTATGCCGAATTCAAGATGAATTTTCACAATGTTTCTATCTGCACGAAATGGGATGCAAAGAAGGTGTGGTATAAGTTACCTTACCTTATGGGTGAGGCATATGTATAGGATATTGTTGGGAAATGGCCAAGAGAGTGGATGCACCAATTATATCTAGGCACGGGTACAAGAAAGGTAGGGGCAAGTACCTCCGCGTAGACCACAACAACATGAAAACAAAAAGAGGCAGAGTAGGCTATAGCCCAGGAGAAAGTTGCATAGTATACGAAAGTTGCAGCTAAGGTAGTTGCTGACAAAGAGAGGGAAGACAAGGAAACCACCATAAAAGTCGAGGGGTCTGACTCCCAGCATACCCTAGACTAGGAGGAGTTATATGTCGAAGGAGGCGGGGGCAAGGAGCCACAAACCCCCTTTGAGCGCAAGAAGAGGTCGAAGTAGATGACATCAGGACCGCGAAAGAAGCAACAGTCCACTAGATTTTCCTAGGTGGACCCGCTAGTCCTCACTAAGGGGGACTTAGATGAGATGGGTGATAAGGTCTACAAAACGCCAATAAAACTATGGATGCAGTTCGAGCAATAGTACCAACAGGAGCTGGAAAATGTATAGAAGGACCTTCAAAACTTGTAGATCGAGACAGGGTGACTATAAGCGAGCATTGGCTAGGCAAGTGGGATTCACGTGAGCCTGCAACAAGCAAGCACAATAGTCCTAGATACAGACCAGACTTTGGATCTCAGAGTCAGTCAATTTCCAGATGGGACCCTGCACACCCAATCAAAGGAAGCGAACACCCAACTTTCATAGATCAAAGATCTAGGTGTCAATCTCACGGCACTCCCTATCCAAACCCTACACAAATTGCACAAAGGCGTATCCGATGAATTGAGGGTAAGGGAGAAGCACGCACTGCTGGTGATTAACAAAGTCAAAACCAACAACCAACAAATATTTGTAGAAACGTCACAAGTGTTGAAGCACAAGGAGGAACTTGCTACATGCCACCAATATTTGGAAGTAGGGACTACACAGGCCTGTAATGCGCTGCCTGAACTCAATATTTCCGCAGAAGTAGAATCAACAAAGAAGATAAATAAGTTGGTTGTGGTAGTCAAGGAATCAAAGGATGAAATTGACCGAGTCCGATTTGAACTACAACTGCATATTTCATCGCTGCAATTGAAGTTGTAGGAAACCACTCTACTAGAGGTCTAGGAGCAGCGCAAAGCAATGATTAAGGAAGGAATCACCACATTAGACTTATCAGTCAAGGACTGCACCAAATTATTTGACCAAACCATGGAGCTTTGGACATCTCTGTAGGAATACCCCACTTTGGAGAAGATTAGTACAGACCTTAGGGAAAAGCAACAACAATTTGATGAGATTAGGTCGACTGCGTGCACTTTGGTGCTAGTACAATGGTTCATGCAGCTATAGGAAGGAAAGCTGCTGCAAACAGAAATTGAAGAGTTGCGCCAAAAAGAGGCCATCCTAAGGGAGAAAACGCAGCCTTGGATGGAGGAAGCCAACCAACTCACTTTGTTAGCTTAGAATAAGTTAAAAGGCATCTAGCAAACGCAAAGGACAATGGGCCTCGCGGTGGAAGGCCCTACTACTGAGAAGCTTGTAGAGGAAGTATAACAGGCAACTATGCAGGGAACAACTGATTTGCAGGTTATGAAGGTGAAATCCAAGACAAGATTGCAGCACCAACTAAGTTACTCGAGGACGAGTCACCAAATTGTGTTGGGGGCCTATTGGGATGGGGTCCCTAGGGTAAATTTTGTAAATTCTTTTTATAAATATGTAAAGTCTCTGCGAAATGTGGAAGTGGAGCATGAATATAGTCAGATTCAAAGGGGCTTTAGTCCCTTAAGTGTGTAGGTGATAGGAAGCTTTTGAGATCGACCCATGGTCCGCGGACCATGGTATTGTAAAAAGAAAATCTACAAATAGAAGAGTCATAGTGAGTCTAAGGGAAAACTCAATTGATAGAAATATTTGTAAGGGAAAGTAAGCTAAGGTAAGAGATGTTTGTTTCTTGTACTTAGGAGAAGGGGAAGGCTCCTGTAACTGAGTGCGCGGAGACCTTGGTAATTTTGCAGGCTAAGTGCACGGGGCCCTGCAGCCGAGTTCACAGGGAAAAAAAGTCTCTACTTGAATTATTATACCTAATAAAGACAATTTTGAGACATTTCCTATGTATCTATGCATTATTTCTTACTTCTGTGAGTTTCTACATTTTCACTTTGTGTTGAAATTTATATGAATTAATGCTTATTTGGTGCTCAAAAGTAATAGGTCAGTACTATTTATGCATGTTATGAATGATCAAATGCCTTTGCAAAGATCTAGAAGTGGCTTAAGTATATTACTGTAATTATTGGTTTCGAGAGGGTTAAGGTTTGCGAAGATAGAAATAAACCCTGGGAACCACAGGAACCTATCACATTGACCTTTGGATGCAGAAACTTATTTCTGTCATCCTCGAATACTGCTTTGGGTGAGACTGCAGCCTATGCTACGTGGGCTGTTGCTGAAAGGGCCAACAATTAGGATTTTGTTGGTTTGTGCAACTAACATTGAACCTAGGTCAGATCCCATCAAGCCAACAAGAATGAAACAAGCACCCCATGCTTGGTACACAAGGATCGATAACTATTTCACCGAGTTGGGGTTCACCAAAAGTGAAGTAGATGTGAACCTTTACGATATTGTGGTTGAAGGTAAATTGTTGATTATTGTTTTATATGTCGACGATTTGATTCTGACAGATGATGATAAGTTGATCAAGTCTTGCAAAGAATATCTTGGAAGAGAGTCTGAAATGAAGGACTTGGGCTCATGCACTACTTTATGGAGATGGAAGTATGACAAGGAGATGAGGAATTGTTTGTCTCTTAGGTAAAGTATACCAACGAGATACTGAAGAAGTTCCACATGGAGAGAAGTAAACCCATGGAGAATCCTCTAGCTAGTAATTGAAGGTAGGAGGATGCTACTTCCGGCGAAGTAGTGGAGGCTATTATTTATTGACAACTTGTGGGTCCACTCATTTATTTTGTGAACAAACGAACGGACATGTGTTATGCATTTAACCAACTTAGTCAAGATATGATTAAGCCGACCAAACTGTATTGGAAGGCAACCAAAAATGTGTTGAGATACCTTAAAGGAACCACTCGGTTTGGTCTTTGGTACATACATACAGAGGAAGTGAAGCTACAAGGCTTCAGCGATGTAGATTAAGCAGGGAGTCCATCCGACAATAAGAGAACATAAGGTGGGATCTTCATTATTGGGTTAGCAATTGTTCTTGGTACAACAAGAAATAGAGATCAGTTGCACTCAGTTCAACATAAGCATAGTACATGGCTACTAGTCAAGCAACTTGTGAGGCTATATGGATGAGGAAGATTCTGGTTGGTTTGCTTGGTTAGCAGATGGATCCAACAATGATTTACTATGACAATAAGAGTTGCATCAAACTCTTTGAAAATCCAATTTTTCATGATCATTCCAAGCATATTGATATTCGGTATCACCATCTTTGACTTTGTGTGCAGACGAGAATCATGTTGTTGGAGTACATTCCCACAGAGGAGAAAGATGCAGATATTTTGACAAAGGCCTTATCAATATGAAAATTCAAGTTTCATAGAGGAAGGATCGAGGTAGAATATAATCCCTTTCTTGTTGAGAGGGAGTATTAAAAATAAACAAGAAATCCTAATTTAATTTATCCTTTAATTAAATTAGGAATTAAATTGTAATTCTATTCTCATAGCAGCTTGTAGCAGTTAACTTGACTTAGTTGGCTCAGTAAATTCAAGTTAGAAGTCTATCTAAAGTCATGTAGAGTGATTCCTAAATTTTAGGGGTCCAGGTTGAGTTATTTTGAGTTGTAATTAATTAACTCACTCTAATTGAGTTAAAGTCAATTAAACTAGTTCAAATAGTTGGAGGAACTAGTAGGAGGTCTAGTAGTAGGGATCAACTTCAGTGCAACTTCACTACTCCACCAGTTAACTGAAGATTCACTTGTAAATAATTCATGCATGTTAGTTCTGAGAAAGACCCAGGTGAGATTAGAGTTCAGGGACAATGTACTATCAGTTGTATAATTTTCTTAGTTGTACAAATGGTGCATGCAATTAGTAGAAGGCCTATGATGGATTGTTCAATTGTGGTGATGGATTTTTCCAATTAAATATGATCTAAGTGTCTTATGGATTGTGCAAGGAAGTAGGGGTTTGGAAGACAAAATAATTGGCTAAGTGTTGGCTTGGGTTGGTTTGTGAAGCAGAGAGATAGATTGTATTTGTGCAAGAATTGTTCGGGTTGAACAAGCATTTTATTTTCTTATCAGATATTTTGGTTAGTGCAATATAGATAGTCAGGGGTTTGAGCAGTTTCTTTCCTGAAAAAACATTGTGTTATGTGCGATTGAAATTCTTCCTTTTCTTCTTAGTGTTTTCATTGATCAATTTTAGTTTCCATTGATGAGTAGAGTAGATTCTTGTATTTTGTTTTAGCATATCACATAAGCAATTGAATCTACAATTAAAAATATACACCACTCAATTGAAGTATAATACACCCTATCTTAATTTAGTAATTATTGATTATATCATTACTCTTGTTGTCATTTCTGAAAACTGATGTGACTACCTAAAATCATTCTTAACAATTGCCATTTATGACAAAAAACTCAAATTGAATAAAAGGGGTAACTATAACCATTACCAAATTCTATCTGACCAATTTTCTCTACCCTCGAAAGTATTTGTGTGTACCAAGTGCGGCCTTGTAACAATTTTCAAGTACTCATAGTTTATGAGCAGTCACGGTTCCTGAGCAGTCATGGGAAGAGCAATAATGTGTCATGAACCTTTTTATGTTGCTACTATTACACAAGAGCAAGTAGCTAAAATAAAGAAAATTGAAATGAAATTGGTTGCTACTCCATAAGAAGTTATTGATAATGTCATTGTTACACAAGAACAAGGAAATGAGATAGTGCAACGGGAGGAGAAAGGGTATGGAGAGGGGTTCTAGAAAGATGTTGAATTTGTTATTGTGTCAGTAATAGAAACAACTCTGTTAAAATTTGATATTTGTTGAAGTAAACATGTTTCCTTGAAGAAGCAGAGAAATGGAATAAGTTAGCAATTTCATCGAAGGATGAAGTTATTCGTCTGAAACAACATAAGGAAATTGTTGATCGTCTTATATGGAATAAAATGTTGAAGGTTCAAGACTTAGTAAAAATTCAAAAAGAAAGGAAGGAAGCATTGTTGCAAGTAGAGAATTGCAAGGGGAAGTATAACTATTCTAGTAGGAAAATGAGTCAATGTACAAACTTGTTGACAACATATTGAGTCACATACCTCCTTCGTCCTATCCCCTATATTTGCAAGAAAAATGCTTCCTTTTTCAATTAAAACCCTCAAGGAGAAACAACCGTATGAAGTGAAGGAGGCTTAAGACTTTCTGAAAACTTTCCATAAGGTCACTTCTTCCGAACAACATTTAATGTGTGAATTGTACTTGCATGATCATTGTGCCTAGTTTGGAGAAAGAACCTTTAACATTACACAATTTGATGGGGATGTGTAGCTGAGATCCTTTGAGTCCTTTGTACAAAATCAAGTCAGTTAGAAGGTTTCCTACAATGTTGTAAAAGCTAATGAAGAAAAAGTGAAATTGTTTATCAAAGATGAACATGGACCTATTGAAAGAGTCTTTGTAGTGTATAAGAAAATATGGCAATATATGGACACCAAAAATATGCTAATGGAATTCAGGAATAGGGTTTTGGAACATTGTCTCAAAAATATCAAAGGGATGACAGATAGCACATTAGAAGGGAGTAGACTTAGATGGGATTCTTGTAGGAAGGAATTGAAGGATGAGGACCCTTATTTCCTTCAAAATTTCACACATGCACTCTTCAGGGTTTCTTAGTATGTAGAATGGATCAAAAGAAGTGGGTCTGGTTGGCTTGGACTTAGGTTCAAATCAACATCCATATCATTTCATTGATAAATTATGGGAAATGGAATTGTTTCTCTTGCAAGGCTATAAAACAAATTCAAAGGATATTGCAAGAGCTTATAATTTTTCAGAATTCCATTCTTAGCACATCAAAAACAAATTATAAGGGTATGCATGAGGATATGCAAATGCTTAAGTTGGGGGGTGATTCTAGGACGTGGAATTAACATCTTTTTGCATCCATTTTCCTATATTTGTTTACCCTTTTTTACTCTCAAGACCATACTTTTTCACTATAACAACCACTATCAACCTAAGTATGTCTTCTTTTATATGTCATCCTTATGATCTACTTTTTTCATGTAACTTGGCATGATAACTATTGCTTTAGGCTATTTTTATCACAAAACTGACAAATGGGTTGTTTTAGGGTATGTGGTCAATTGAGATGTTGTTACAGGATTACACTTTTTACTTTTACCTCGCCAAGGATTGTTATAGACATATTTGGGCACTGCAACCCCAATCACATATGTCGATAAACCAAGGGATCTCAAACCCCTAAAAGTGTTGTTTCATACCCTAAAGAATCAAGGTCAACTGATTACATCATTTCCCAAAAGTTCCACCCGAAAAACTACTCAGAACTGGTCAAAACTGACCCATACAGACTGCTCCTTGGTCAAAGTGTGACGCATCTCACCTATTACACATGGGGAGCGTGATGCATACTAAAAAGGCCTTCTGTAGGGTGCGATGGGTGAGAGTACACAAATGGCAGAGGCAGTTGGCTAAGTGGAAACCTAGAGAATCTTCTAGAAATTGCTCATATGACATTTGTCTCTCTAAATTTTCCTAGGGATAAGTAAGAGATCATGAAATCTCCAAGTGGAACCAAAAACTATCAGTGAAATGACACTAATTAAAAAACCAGAAGCTGACTCACCCACCTGCAAATATCTACATATGGATCCCTCATCCTAGGGATCCAGAGGCTGGAATTTTGTAATTGGTAAGGAAGTGTTGTTGGTTTCTCTTTGAGACATTGTAATGTTGGGTGATCTAGCTTTTCATGAGGTGAAGAGGGCTTTCATGCTGGGAGGGTAGTGTTGGATCAGACAGCTGGGTTGTAATCCTCTCTTCTACTTCTATCCATAAAGTTATTTGAGTTTTCCTCCATATACTTGTATATTTCTGAATCTTGTATTTATGTATGCAATTGTATGGTTAATGTACATCTGAGTCTACATTGTTTATGGTATTTTAGATCTCTATGCTTTGATGGTATTTTTTTGCTTTGCCTCTACAGGTTTTCTTTGAAGCGGGACAAGTGAGAAAGGAGTGGCGAAGCTCTATCAAAGGAGAGAGGAAACAAGCAAGAAGCCAAGCAAAAGACTAAGGTTAGTGCTCTCTGCTTCTCTCTTATCTATCTCCCATAAAGGAAAAACACGAGTTACTTTGAATTGTTTGTTTCTAAGATAGATACCCGTCTTAGTGGGACTAGCAAATCTGAATAGACATTAGTTTTCCCGAAAACAAAATGGAGACTCCACTGGAGAACGAATAGTTTGTTTGTTTTTTACTGTTGTTTGCTTTATAAACTATAGAAGGAGCCTGAAGTTAAGCCAAATAGCCTTCGAACTGCTTTTGCTATGCAATTGCAAAGTAGATCAACGCTGCTTTAGTCAATCTCTGAGTTGGTTTATGAACTGAACATCTAACTTGAAAACATCCTAAGTGCCCTGGTGGTAGCTCAATAACCTCATAAGATCATACCCCTATACTTTGTGTCTACTGTCCATCATAAACTTGGCCTAAATCCCTTAACTTAGTTGCAAATTGTGAGTGAAAACCAAGCTCAGTCTCGTCCCTGGACCATCACACTGTCTCTCATTGGTAGTCTGGATGCATCGCACCTCCCATGTGTTGTAGGTGAGATGCATCCCTGTCTCCCTTAAGGACAGGTGCGATGATTGAATGAGACTGTTTCCCTCTCTGGAATTTGGTTTTTTCTTCATTGTTTTCAGCTCTATTCAGTAGTTTTGCTGCCTATGATCAGTATATCACTATTGAAGCCTTCTTCCTTTACATTATTCAGCCTCCATTGATAAGGAATTGTAAATGTTTATTATGTATTTTTCATCATTTACAGTCCTCATTTGCAAAAATTAGCTTAATCGAACTG
>APFE031465283.1:0-14963 GCA_000404065.3 Pinus taeda | reverse complement strand
AGACAGATGTTGATGGAGCGACAGAGGGAACTATAGTGCAGGATTCCCAGGACAACGCGAGGTTAGCAAGCTGTAATAGTGCGAGAGGCACGGGAGTGTTGCACTAGTGCAGGATGGCACATAGAGGTGTGCAACGGTGCGAGATGCATGGAGTTGTTGCAACAGCATAGAGGTTAGAGAGCGAGCACTTATTAGTGACAGAGGGAGTTTCAACATTATGAGTGTTTCTAGCCTGAAGGAGATGTCAGAGTTGGGAGATCAGTTACTTACTTCTCAGTAACTGAGTTGCAGTGTAGCAATTAGCAGTGGTAGTGCTATGAGCAGCACAATGCAACATGATGAGAGTGGTTGCAGTTTATATGCAACAGTGGTAGTGGCAGGGCCATGGGTAGCAACACAGATGTAGAGGGAGTTACAGTACAGATGCAATAGTGGAAGTGGCAGGGCCATGGGTAGCATTACAGGATGCAACAATGTAGAGGATATTGGGCATCAGACCTAGCATCAGTACAGGGACCGATACCAGATGATCAGAGTGATACTCAGTGAGGAGTATTACTAGAGTGCAATACTCACTAAGAGGGAGTGTTGATTTGGGGTAGCATCGGATGTGCTCTAGCCACAAAAATTGGTGGAGAGGCTAAGGAACATGAGATCTCCAATACCGAGAAAGGGTTTGGTCAGATTCCAAATGGTTTAGTGATATTAAAATAATTAATATTTTTAATGGAGTCCCTAAGTCTAAACTTAGGGAAATTAAAATATTAATGTGAATTAATATAAAACTATGTTAGAATGGTCCAAAAGTCATGGATCAAGCCAGATCTAATCTTATCCGTTGATTAGGGACTTAATCTCGTCCGTTATTTTTTCAACGAGAAAAGTATAAGAGGAAGCTTGAGGGTCACTTGGAGAACACACTAGAGTGATCAATCATTCTATTCTCTAGAGCAAGGTTTGCTAAGAGAGATAGAATCAGTGATCAGAGTTACAGCTGAGGGGAAGTGAATACAAAAGTAGAGAGGCAGAGATAGCACCAGGGGGATCATCGTAGTAGCCAGATAGAGAGATACAGAAGCAGCCAAGGGTTCACACAGAGCCAGTCAGGGCTCACGCAGAGGCAGCCAAGAGATGCGCAGTGCTTCAGAAGGGCAGTGTGGGTGACACAGAGGGATAGAACGTTGAGCAATGCCTCCAGAGGCTGACGCAGGCCAAGCCGGAGTGACGTTGGGCTAATGATGGGCCAGAGAGAGGCTGGCAGTGGGATATCGTGGGGTAGATTGGAGCTGTAGATCTGTTGGAGTGTTTATTCGGGGTTTCAGCTGGAATATCTGCTTCCGAGTAGAGAGGTACTACTGTCAAGATTTTTCTCTGTTGGGTGATCCAGATTTGGCACCCAGATTGTATTCTGAAACTGCTTAATAAATCAAACCCTCATATAGCTACATCGGTTTTCTTGCATTGGGTTTTTCCGGAAACATTAATCCAAAAGTAATGGTGACACTTGTGTGCATGTTTCGGTTTCCTTCAGTTGATGATCTGTAATATGTTGAGCATGTACTTGTGCTTATTTTTAGTATTTACATAATAAATAACTTGTTAATTAATCAAAACAAGTAAGAAGAAATAAACCAATAAGTACATGAAGGGTTTCTGACTATTAGACTTAGAAACTTCAACAAAAATTGCCAAAATCTCAAACAAATTTACCACCACTATAGACAACACCATTATTTTTTATCTTAAAATATAATCTAAAACTATTTTTAATGAGTGCAGAAATCAATCTTCCTTATACATAAGAAAATAACCTAAGAGCCCAAAATTTAAAAACCTAAAAAAAATGGTACCACATAATGATATTGAACAATGCTATTGAGATATTGAAAATGTGGATTTAATGCATGATCGCAAGATTTCAAAAGATCAGGAAACTTTTAAAAAAAATATTTAGTTTATAATTTCCTAACGGACTATGGTAATAAAATATCAGTGTAATGACATTTGAAATTTATTTTTTTTCAATTTTTTTCATCGACTTGGTATATTTATTTTTGTTTAGTTGATTCATGCTGATTTATGATTATTTTTGGCCAATGATAAATAATTTTTAATATGGTTCAAAGTTAAAAATTTATTTATAATTAAATTTATATATTAATTAGTAATTAGATAAACTTCTAAGAAAATATGTAGCTCATTTTTATTTACAATTACAAAGCACATTTTCAATATGCAATCAATTTTTATTCACAAATTATAAAACACATTTTATTTTGCCAATTTAATGATCAATGTTATGATTTTTATAGTGTGATATAGTTTCCTATTAGTGAGAGCATCTCAATTCCATTATCTCTTGCTAATTGGGAAGAAATTCACATTTTCGCTCCAACAATAGTTGCACGTGTGGCATCCACCTATTGAACTTGTGATGGTGTCTATTATACTATCTTTGTCTTTGTTATATAGGAGTTGCCCTAGCTACCTTTGACTTAGTTATTGCTACTAGTGATGTATCACCTCTTGGTTTTTGGATCATAGTTAGCAATGTATATATGTGTATGATGAATGTTAAGTGTGAAATAATGTAATATATAAATATTGTATATTCATAATAAAATACATCATAGGTTGTAAACAAAAGAAAAAAAAACACGGGGCCTATGATTCTATATAAAAGGAAAGGAAATACGCTGAGAGGGCTCAAGGGGAAATAATATAATATTAATTTAATTTTAAGTATAAGACTGGGAAAATAATATAATATTAATTTAATTTTAAGTATAAGACTTTTTTATATATATTATTTTAGGGCAAATCAACTTCAGAGTTCACGAGGAAGTGAGATACACAAAGTTCTTATGAAGACACATGTTATTTGTTAGCATATAACCTATAATTTTTTGTTTTTGTTGTTGTGGGAGGGTTGTCCATCATTCTTCTATGAGGTTGTCTAAGAGCCTATCCTATCATACCATGACTATAGCAAAATGATGGGCATGGTTGTTATGAACATTGTGTGGTAATTATACCCGCGTGCATGGGGAATTGTTTCCATTAGGAAAACTTCATCATAGCTAAGAATTCTTGGAGTTCCTAGTAGAGATATTTCTTACCCTATATGTGTTGAAACCTAGAGGAGGAGGATAGCCCAAGGGACTATGTGCAAAAGAAGGTGATCACATTCCTTGGGTTATGTGGGCTAAAGGGGAAAGAGACCTAGTGGATTGAGGTTACTATTAGAGTTTCTAGATTGAGTTCCAAGAAAAATGGGCTATGTGACAAGATTAGAGCCAAACATAGCTTATTTCATCTTTGTTGACTCGTAGACTCAATTTGGTGGTGGCCCTATTACAAAATAGTATAGGAAATAGAGAGCCTATGGTTGGGTGGAATGTCCTTTGTTTACAACCAATTGGTTTTAATTTCCAAAAAGATGTGTTACGGTTTATTCATGGTTAAATTGGATTTAATGTTGTTTATGCTATTAATTGATTATTTTTTTCACATACATGTATAAGTCTACATCTCTTTTTATGATTAATTAACCATGCTTATATAAGCCTACATTATTAAGTTTGAATGCATTAACCAATTCATAACAAGATAGTGAGGATTATGGTATCAAATTTATAATATGGGAATCACAACATAGCTAGAGGGATGACATATTACATAATGGTATCAAAACAAGAAGGGTGAAGGAGATTTGTGGTTTCAAGAACTACCCCATATTCACAACAATGCACAAAGAGTTCTGGATATGGTACGACAGATTATCAACGCTATTGAATACAACACTAGGGTTGCATGGGCTAGAAATCAGATTGTACATGAAGAGACTATAGCTGTCAGGGTAAATGTTTGATAAAATGATTATGTGGAAAAATAATGTAAAGGAAAATGAGAAATTCATTGGCATGAAATTACCTAGATAATGCGAGGCATAGTTTATATGTTAGTATGGAAGCATGGTGGAGGAGATTAATAAAATGCCAAAATTATATTTTGTGAACTAAAAGGGGGAAAATCTTGAAAGTGGAAAAATCACCAAATATAGATTAAATTTTGAGGTTAATTGGCACAATAGCTTTGTTTTTGGCTAGTACACGGGTTGAATTCGACTTTGGATACCAACTTTGGAGAATTCATGCTAGATAATAATTATTGGGAATCTCTCTCTCTCTCTCTCTCTCTCTCTCTCTCTCACTCTCATAGAGGAATTATAGGGACCTACACATTTGGTATGGACCTATGCCTTTTGTGTGTGTGTGTGTGTGTCATTTCTTGAATAAATGTTCCTAGAGTTATAGGGACCTACAAATTTCACAAGGACCCAATAACTATGGCATGAATTTCTAGGGTGACATGTAGGCATCAAGGTAGCGCTACATGGATTTGGGGTGTCCAAGTGTAAACCACAATGTAGGGTCCAATGTGGCGGGGTACATAGGCTAGCAATGATGGTTTGTAGAGACAAGTTGAGAAGTATTTGACAAGGTTAAAATGACTCCATAATTGTTACCATTGTGACATGTCTCCCCTAGGTGGTAAACAATTTGTTGATGGTTGATATCATTTTAAATAGTGGCACATTATGTCTACAAAACTAGTCTCACCTATTGATCTAGATCATATGTGGGTATGTGTATGCAAGGGAGAAAATAGTGATGGGACCCACCCTATCCCATTAATTGATGATAGCATGCTAGGTGGATTATGATTGCAGGTGGTGGCCTATAGGGTAGGGCCTAGAGTAATGGAGGTATGTTATACAACAAATGATGATAAGAAATTTGTGTAGGCTAAGGATTCAATATTACTTGAAGTCATAAAACCTTCATAATTGTTATAGGGGTAATGTGTGTTCCCTTAATGGTAACCAATTGTGAAGGACAAGGGAATTTTTAACCGCCAACATGTTATGGGTCCATAATTTATCTTAGTCATTGATATGAGATCTAGCACAAGGACATATGGACTAGAGATGGATTGCCGAAGATGGCATTTTACCTTTCCACATTAATCAATGATCACTCCAAGGAGAGGACATGAGGAAAAAAATGGGATGTCACATTCTACATCAATCAATGAAATTATGCTAAGTGGCAATTAAGAACATAACGATATAGGTGGTTCACAATTGATTATTATAAATACTAAAGATATTAAAGTAATGGGGAGAAAAGTAAGGGACGGATCAGCAAGACTTAACATGACAAGTGAAAATAAAGAAATATGAAATGGTGATTTCAAAGGATGATAGATGAATATTGGGTCCACATCATCAAGAATGTGTCATTCCACATCAACAAGGATATCACATCAACAAGGATTCCACGTCAACAAGATAAGATTTGGTTAAAAAAGTATATGGAGTCAAAATATTATTTTAGCCATAATAGGAGTAGATTAAATCAAATTCAAGTGAAATTTTATGAATATGTTTGAAATGAAGAGTACTACAAAAATGAAAATGAAGGTCATTGGTTGTTTAAACACTAGAATTCTAGAAATTACATATTAGTGGGTTTTAAAGATAAGGATGGTACTCATTGCAAAAACAACCCTATTGATGATGCAATATATATAGTAAGGAGTATAAGTATGAATGAATAAACCTAGTGGATAATTTTGCAAATTCCAAAGCGTTTACAGTGGATATGTAGAAACATGCCAAAATCCATTATTATAGGAGAATTTTTGGTGATTTTTGAAATCTTTAGCAGATCACCAAACTAGAAAATTTTCATAGTTGATATTTGTATCCTCAACAATCTAGATGAATTTATATTACTAAAGGTTTCTCGATTTTTATTCATTTGGAAGATAATTTGTTTGGCTAAAAAATAACTAGAGAAGGTGCAAATGAGACAAAGTTGACAAATCCATATTAATGTAGAAATTTATTAGATTGCCAAATCATTAATCCAGAAGTTTGAGTAATCGCAATCATGAATACTATTTGTGCCCAATACAAACATTTTATTGGTTCTTAATATATTTTCTCATATAGGGCACAACAATTTTTCTGTGAGTCAAATTGCACTAGTAAGAAAATTGCAGAAAATGGGCAAAAATGGTTATTTTTAAGAGCTATAATGTTATCCTTGAGCTCAGATTAAAGCTTGATTATAGTCATTGGAAAGATAATTCAAAGGAAATTAAGTATGAAGAATTAGAATCTGGACAAGCGCTCCAATTTTCTTCATATTGAGAACAAGAGGGACTTTTTGCCTTAATTGACAAAAAAATTGGCAAGTGCATAATTTTTACAATTTGAAAGAAATGTTATAGAGTAGAAATGAGTTGTATCTAATAGTTTCAATTGTATGCATGCTTCTTGGAGAGTCAGTAATAAAACAAACACAAGTAAATATCATAATTGAATACTAGCATTAAGGAGGAGGAGGCATGGGGGACTCATACTTGACCTTACAATCATGAAGAAGATAAAGGCTTGAATATAAATATGGGAAATGAGGAGATAAATTCTAATAAACATAGAGGAAAAATGGGAGCTATTAGAATTCATGTGGAGTTTTTTTTTTGATTGATAAGTGGGTGAATCCTGAAAATCACTCTTACCCTGTGGCTGAGAGGCCATGACTCAGGGGCATCTAAGCCATCAAAGTCACCCAGGGATCGCACCCGGCTTGAGCCGCACCAGCAGAAACCATGATGGATTTTTGGTATCGGTGAGACTAGAACAAGTGACCTTTACAATCATGAAGAAGATAAAGGCTTGAATATAAATATGGGAAATGAGGAGATAGAGTCTAATAAACATAGAGGAAAAATGGGAGTTATTAGAAACCATGTGGAGTTTTTTTTTTTTATCGATAAGTGGGTGAATCTTGAAAATCACTCTTACCCTGTGGTTGAGAGACCACGACTCAGGGGCGTCTAAGCCTTCAAAGTCACCCGGGGATCGCACCTGGCCTGAGCTGCACCAGCGGAAACCATGCTAGATTTTTGGTATTGGCGAGACTAGAACCGGTGACCTTTACAATCATGAAGAAGATAAAGGCTTGAATATAAATATGGGAAATGAGGAGATAGAGTCTAATAAACATAGAGGCAAAATGGGAGCTATTAGAAACTGTGTGGAGTTTTTTTTATTTATTGATAAGTGGGTGAATCTTGAAAATCACTCTTACCCTGTCGCTGAGAGGACACGACTTAGGGGTGTCTAAGCCGTTAAAGTCACCCCGCGCAAAGTTATATATTTGATTGTTAAAATCCTAGGAGGAATGAAATCGACTAAACACTCAATTGCTAGAAAGTTTAAATCAGTTGCAGAGGAAAATAAAGAATGGATTGAATTCAATACATGAGGAAGAAGGCAGATCCCATTCAAGGAGCGATAGTCATAGCAGATTTAGAAGATAAATAAGTGCTACCACTACTCAAAGGCATCATTTTTAATCAACTCATTTAGCCAAAAAGGCATATGCATCTAAAGTACCATGGAAAAACCCATAAGTATCCCTATTTAAACACCACAGAAGATGACATGAACAAGAAATTTTGAAAGGAGATACTAGGAAGCTTGAGAAATTAATCTTTGATGGTTAAAAAAAAATTGGGGAATATCAATTTGATTGAGCATTCAACATGGCTTTTCTTTTATTGTCTACCAAGATGTCGCACTGCTTGTGAGTCTAGTCCCTAAGGTGGACCAAGCACATTGGTTCTCCATCAATTACTCCATCTAGAAAAACTGAGTGACCTAACTCGACTCTCTGATTTGTGAGGGATGTTATTTTCTTGGAATTTAAAGCTTGGTTGCTAGGAATAAGAAAGCACTTTCAATTTCATAGCTACTCAAGTAATTTAGATGCTGAGATTGCTATGTATAATCTACAAGTAAAAACTTTTGTATGGTGGGATCAACGAAAATAAGTTATGCACATCAATGAGAGGAGGATTTCTTGCAAGCGGTTCAAGGATATTTTTTAGTGGAATACCTTTTATAGCACTATTAT
This sequence comes from Pinus taeda, assembly GCA_000404065.3. Lineage (NCBI taxonomy): Eukaryota > Viridiplantae > Streptophyta > Pinopsida > Pinales > Pinaceae > Pinus > Pinus taeda. The sequence continues at coordinate 6,972 of APFE031465283.1, read as the reverse complement.
TATAATATGTAGGAGTTTTCCGAACTCAAGCTAGGAAATATTACCTTGGAAAAATATGATTTTTTTTCGACTTGCTATGATATGTGGGATTTATTAAAGATGAGAAGGTGAAGATACAAAGGTTCTTAAGTCAACTTCCAACATCTTATAGAGAAATATCTAATGTGACAACCCCAAGGCTCTTGAAGAGAGAAACAAGAAAGATAAATACCTATATGATTAGAACAAAGGCAGACCAACTTTTTAGAAGTTTTGGAAAGATAAGAAGAAGGAAAAACTAGATAATATGAAGAAGGGATTTATACCTCATTTATTTAGAAATAGTCCTAATACATATCAACAAAGTTAGTCAAATTAAAGTGAATACACGAGGGTATAATCCTTGAGGAAAAAGGAAAAGCCACCAATCAATTGTTGGGGATATAAATTGGACAAAATTTGTACCAATATTTTCATCATAAGGGACACATAATAATGATTGTGTATAACATGTAGGAGGAAATTGTAATGGAAGAAGTTGGTAAAAAAAATCCTAATAATATATAAAATCTTGAGAAATAGATAGGTATATCATTAGAAAAATATGATTGAGGTTGAAGATAAGATTGCTAACCAACATGTTTCTATTTTAATTGTTTTGTGAGCAAACCACGGTTACATTTCCCTCAAGTTGGTTAAACAATTTCATTTGAAAAGAAGTAAGCATAAGATAACCATGTTTATTTCAACTTGCTACTGGGACTAATAGAAATATTAACCAACCTAAATCCATCTTAACTTTTGATCTACCAAGCTCTGAAAGGGATCAAATCTCTTAAGATGAAAACCTCTTTTAGAGTGAAGAAATTTCGTCCCTCTAGACAGTTGGTAGATCCAGACTTAAGATTGATCTAGATTGGTTTATTAGTAATACTCTAATAAATGATATTTAAACTATCAATATTGAATAGTATCTTTTAGTGGTGTGATTGAGTGGTTGGCACAATGGGATCCCAAGGCCCAAATTACTTCAACGAGTTACTAATTCACCATGGTAAAAAAAAAACATATGCTCCCCCACCTCATGGAGTAAGTTATAAATTAAAAAATTCTTTTTATAATTTATTATTGTTAATTTTGCAACGTGTACAACTTTCAAACTACACTATAGAAAATCCTAGTTCTTTATCTACAAAAACAAATCACATAAATCTAAAAATTACCAATAAAATTAAACAAATCACATAAATCTAAAACTTACCAATAAAATTGATTTAGCTAAAATTTATGAAGAATATAAATGTCAATAACCAAATTTACCTTTATCAATTTTATCACCTTCTTGACGCTTAGTAGATCCAGAGTTAAGATGGATATTCACTGGTTTAATTTAAGTTGACATAGTAATTGAATTGATATAAAATAGATGTGGGAATAATTTTTATTGAAACAAAATTGCATTTGTTGACCTTTTCCATCTTAGTCATGAGTTTTTCCATTTTTTCACCATATTTTAGTTTGTCTACTTATTTTCTTGATTTAATATGTAAACAAAATTAAGATATGGAGGAGGTGACCATGAAACAAAGCTTTTAGAGTTATCACAAAATTATTATTAATAATTTAATTTAAGTTGAAATATTCGTTGAATCAATATAAAATAAATAGGGGAATGGTTTTTATTGAAATAAAATTGCATTTGTTGACTTTTTCCATTTTATTTGTGATTTTATTTGAGTTTGTATATTATTTTTCTTGATTTAATATATAAATAAATTTAGTTGATTGTGTATGTTGAATTAATGTTAATATCCTTTACGTCTTATAAATTCAACATATTGAGAGGACATTTAAAAATGTTGACATACAATCTTTCTTACATTATGCCTAATGCCTACACATCTCCCCCATACTGGGTTGTAGAGCACCTCTCGACACAATGAGATTGCCAAAGGTTGTCCATTAGATATGAATTGTGTCAATACTATTGCAGATATAAACATCATAACATTCAAATCATGTCCTCATTGGAAGGGATTGGATTCAAGTGCATCATGCTATTTTAAATTTCCATAGGAAGACTTTTACTTGTTTTGGCGAATAGGGAAAGTAGAGGATATTAAAACAAATTACAATTTCCATTTCTATAAGGGATATCCCATCCTTACAGTTGAAGATATGATTTAGGAAAGGAGAGTCAATTGTACGAAACTCATGTGAAAGAGCTAGCCAATAACAAAACTCCAAGTGTTGACAAATTTGTTGTGTTGCTGGAGTTTTAGGATGTATTTTGGGAAATGTTGGGTCTACCACAAAAAAAGAAATTAATATTTATATATTTATTTAATGATTGGATATGCACTATATCAAGGATCCCATACATAATAAGTGCATTAAAGTTGAAGAACTTGCAAATGTAGTTAGAAGAATTGGTAAAAGGTGGGGTATATATGCTTAAGTGTCTCACCTTGGGGAGAACTTATGCTCTTTGTAAAGAAGAAAGAAGGAATTTTGAGGTTTTATATTTGTTTTATATAGCTAAAAAAATTCACTAAGAGGAATAAATATCCTCAAACAAGAATTGACGACTCATTTGATTAATTAAGAGAAGCAAATATTGTTGGTTGTGGAGCCTGATTATCTTCCTTATTTAGAGGTCTTGTTTTTAGCCATGTTTGGACCCTAGTTCCTCACAGGGGGTGTAAGGGGGAATTTCCCCCATACCATTGTTTCCAAGGGATATAGGAGGGACTACGATGACTCTTTGGATCCCCCCTTAACAGGGCTTTAGGCGCTACACCCTTGAAGTGATTTGTTTGGAAACATTTCCTTGTAAATATTGTAATTTCATAGTCAATATGGATCATTCATTCAGACGATATGTTAGATTTTCTTTCCCTAGAATGTGAGGTAATGTTATTGTGGTTGTGTGTCATTGAGAAAGAATTGTGATTGAGAGGGAGGAGACCGTGAGAGAGAGAAGAGGAGGTAGCAATGAATGTCTTGTAGGTTGTAATCACTCCACTTTTTTTGGGTGAAATAAAAGGGAGGATTGACTATTTCTCTATGAACATATTCAAAATTGGGTTAACCATGTATATTAATATCTCCTTTGTATTGTTTCATTCTATATTTTTATTTATTCATTCTATTGGAAATAATACTGGGGGGGGGAGGGTGAATCAGTATTATCAAATCAATATAACTTTTTCATTTCCATATTAAGATTCATATACCCTACTTCAGTCAAGGCAAACTGCGTGTATACGCAACTATGTGTAATGCAACAAGTGTATATCCAGTAAACTTATGATTCAGTTAGTTGATCCTTAATGAGTGCATCAGAACATTATTAATCATATGAATAGTAAACAGAAGCAGTAAAATAGAACAAATCATCACACACAAGAAGCACACATGAACACCATGATGTAAAGTGGAAACCCAATGCGGGTGAAAACCACCTGCTGCAAGTCGTCTCAATCTTCCTTTTAATAAGAAACTTCTTTTTACAATGGTTCTGTACTGGTGCAGTCTTATACCAGTACGCAGGCTTCTACCTACAGAAGGCTACAACCTTCTCTCGTTCTCCAGGCACACCTAGAAGGGAGCTACAACTCCCTTAGCTATTGTACTAGCTGATCCATTTACTAGTACGTAGGTGCCAACCTACAGAAGGCTACAACCTTCTCGTTCTTCCTCCAGGTACCACGTTTCATACATTTTCAGACTGGATACTCATGGAACACAACATCATAATCTGAAGGCCACGTTTCATCTAATTTTCATACTGGACCCATCAGTATCATTGAAGCACAAAATCAATCACTACTTGCATCATCAATCTCTGAATCACCCAACACTGAATCATTGAAACCCTGTCAACAAAATGCAGTTACCAGAACACAGAGCAAAACACTGAACTCTGCAACAATATTCAGAACCAACTGTATCACCAAAAATCATGCATCAGAGTGCATACACTACTTGGAAGTGCCGAACCAACGTGTATATGCAACTTCATCAAAGTGAACCAGCGTATATGTCATTAATTACTTAATTATAACTTCACTGCACTTCCTGACTTCAGACATACCCAGATCATAACATTCATAGAACATTACATGCGTTAGTATACATATCTAGAGTAAACAGGATCAAACCGTATAGAGATGATTCATTCCAAGCCATTAGATCTCGATCTATCCTAGATCTTGTTCTCCATCAACCGCTAAGATTCCTCCTTAGCTTAGATCAGGCAAAGCATCATGAACCCATAATCTGCATACTGGATATCATACTTCATCAAATATTCAAGACTTTCTCAATGCATTTGCCTAATTATCTTCTTCTCTTTGTATAATCTTAGGCCTTACTCAATACCATGGTCCAAAACCATTGAGAACCAATACTAGGGATCCAATACCTGGGTTCAACACTTTGGATGCAATACCAAGGACCAAAACCATAGGTCTAAATACCACGGACCCAAAAATAAGCTTTCCCACATGTACATGCTTTTCCGTGCATGAAAGTGTGTGCATATGCATACGCAACTTTTGATCAGCAATCCCGCGTGTATACACGTCTTTGTATATAGTGAACCTGTGTGTATAACCTGCGTTTATACCCTACTTGGTATATAGCGAACCTGCGTATATAATATTCTTTCTTCATTCTTTGTAGTCTGATCATCAACTCTTTGCTCTTGACCTGCTACACTATGATCTGTCATCTGTGTGAGTTGCCATCAAGGAAAACACTTGTATCATAATGCCAACAATCTCACCCTTTGGACTTGATGGCAAAGCTAGCTTGTCATACTGAGAACTGTCATTTGATTCCTTTGAGCTGTCCTACATCCCATGTATTTTTTCGCATCCGATATCTCTTTTGTAGATTCATCTAGTTATATATAAGTGAGTTGTTCTTCTACGAGTGGGTTGCCATCAAGTACAACACATACGTCATAATGCCAACAATCTACCCCTTTGGACTTGATGGCAACAACACCAAATCACTCTCCCCCTTTGACATCAAGGACAAAGGGTGGACCAAGATATTCTCTTTCCTTGATAAACATTCCACTATCCATACTCCCCCTGAGTACCTGCTAAAATCTCTGAATGAGCTCCCCCTTTGTATATGCCAAGGTGTACCAATCTGTCCATGCTCTCTCTGAGTACATGCTGAAGTCTCTGCTCTGCTGAAGTGTGTTGTTCATGCTCCCTCTAACTGTAAGCAAGGTCTGCAAGAAGATGTTCTTCAAGAAGAACATGACATCATGAATGACCTTCCTATCACCAAAGACTCATACATACATCCATCTCCCAAACAAGTGGGGATATACCAATATTGACTCATCCACCTAACCAAGTGGGGATACACCAGATACTAATTGTTTATACATGACTGAAATATTACATCATCCTTCCCATGCATAATGGGGGTACAAATTACATCATATGACCAAAAGGGATTCATCAAATGAATACAATAGATAGAGACAAACTATTATATCATGAGTCTTGATATGACCTTTACATGGCATTTATAATAGAGACCAAACATCTAAATAAGACCATGATAGTCATCAGAAACTATCATACACAATGTATGATCTACCCCATAAGCATTTGTCAACAACATCTAGACCAACAACCAAATCATTCGCATTATATCATATGTGAAAAATGGCATAGCCATCTCATCAACATCAAGATCTGCATGATATTATATATCATTCAAGTATCATCACTTGGGGAACATCTGCATCAATCAACATATGTAAGTATCAACCTATCATCATGTAGGTAAGAAATTATCATCATTATGTCTCCAAAAATGCAACTTTGAGTAATGATCCATGTATCCAGCACTATGTATCTTGAGCTCAAGACCATTTGTCAAGATTTATTGATATCATCAACAACAACAATCCTCATCCATATGAGTGCCAAGAACTATAAGAATCCTGCATCATAACTGTATTATATGATATTTATGCATATGACGACAACAACATATGAGTGACTCATCATCAAGTAATGAAGATGTGTATTCAAGCTTTGTACTTCTCCTTATCCTTATAAAGATCACCATGTAACCACCATATATGCATCATTAGAGAATCAACCACAAATCTGATCTGAACATCAACTATGTAACCCTAAGAATCATATGATATTTTTTCATGGACAACTCATAACCATATCATAGCAAGATGTATCATTTAGTCATATAAGCATCATTACCAAGGACTTCTAACCATAATTCCAACAATGCATTGTTCAAAAACATAAACTCCCCTTGAACCTGTGCCATCTGTGTACTATCAGATTTGATCATGCCTATATCAACAAGAAGTATCAAGACATCATCATCATCAAGTTAGGATAAAAAACACTTCTGAGTATCAAGACATTTCCACACATCATTAGCAGATTATAACCATTATGCAACCAAGCAAATAATCATATCAGACCCTTTTTCCTAAGTCTGTCTCATTGCTTTTCCTCAAACTAACATATATGCGACTGTGCAGTGTATAACTCTCGTATATATCTAGCACCAGAGTGTCAAGTGATGATTGCAAATGGAGGATCGATAAATTTCTCTGGAAACTACAATAATATCAAGCTATCCATGGGAGAATATGTATTTACTAGCCCAATACTTTCCATTCCAATGGGAGGTGTTGATGTTGTACTAGGAGTCCAATGGCCACAATCCTTGGGTACAATAGCTTTTAATTTTCAAGAACTTTTCATGAATTTTTCCACGGAAGGAAAGGAAGTTGAATTAAGGGGTATTGCAGGGAAACCGCGAAAGATAATAAGCTCTAACGGTATGACAAAGCTTCTAAAAAAGGAACAAAGAGGTGTAATTGCACAATTATGTTCGCTAGATGTTTCCACATTGAAATCATCTATTTCTCTAGATCTACAAAAAGTCTTGGACAATCATTCCAAGGTATTTGAGACTCCCAAAGGT
>APFE031465273.1:0-30129 GCA_000404065.3 Pinus taeda | reverse complement strand
CAATTCTTCTTCATGGTTCAGCAGAGTAGAGCTCAGCAGATCAAAGCAGAGTAGAGCAGAGTAGAGCTCATTAGGTCAGAGAAAAGCAGAGTAGTACAGGGCACTCATGGCAGAGATAGTACAGTTAGACATATGGATCAACAGATGGAGTTCTCCCTAGTTGAGAGGGAGTGTTAAAATTGGAAACTAGGGCCAAACTCCATGTGGATCATCTTATTTATAGTAGTTGATGTTTTTCTTAGATCCCACTCATCAAGAGGTGTAGGATTGATCTAAATATCATCCAATTCCGATAAGTATTCATGGAGTTATGAATTTATTTGCATTATAAGACAATTCGTCAATGTTGACCAGCAACCAAATAAACCACACATGTGCTCAACGTTTTACTATAAATAGAAGTGGCCTTCAATTCATTTCAACACACTCAGGATCTCTTCCTCTCTCTACTTTTCTTTGGGTTTTAGTAGGAGGAGAGATCCTAAGCAATAACGTTTCCCTAATCTAGAGGGTAGAAAGCCGGAAAAGCTAAAAAAGATGAAACTGCTAGAAGAGCCGGAAATGCCAGAAATGCTATAATTGCTAGAAAAGTCGGAACTACGGGAAAGGCACAGCTACTGGAACTTCCAAAAACTCTAGAACTTCAAAAAAAGCCGAAATTTCCAGAAATGCTGGAACTGCGAGAAAAGCTGAAAAATTCAGAACTGCTAGAAAAGCCAGAACTGCGAGAAAAGCGAGAACCACCGAAAAAGCTGGAAATGATGAAAAAGCCAGAACTACCAAAACTGCCAAAAAAACCAAAACTACTGGAAAATCCGAAACTGCTAGAAAAGATGGAAATGCCGGAAAAGTCAGAACTGCCAGAAAAGCAGGAAAAGATGGAAATGTCGAAACTACTGGAACTGCTGGAAAAGCGAAAACTACCGGAAAAGCTAGAACTGTTGGGACTACCAGAACTACTGTGAACAACTGGAACTGCCAGAACTATCGGCAACAACTGGAACTGCCAGAACTAGCGAGAACTTCAAAAATAGCCAGAGCATCTGCCTTCGAAGGAGAGCAGCATGCTGGGGACAACAAGCAAGCAAGGTGCAGCCAACACATAGGTCAGGATGGCAACATGGTGCAACAATGGAACACAATGTAGTACAGTGATGGGTACAGTCATGATTAATGAAGCGTGATGAGATGCAACATAGTGATGATGGGTGCAACATGGCGCAACGTGATGAGGTGTAGCATGATTACAAAATGCAGCACAATAATAGGTGACAGAATCACCTTGGAGAATTACTTGAAGCAATATGTCTTCAACTGATCTCATGTATCATCTTCTTAGAGATGATCTATGCTCTTATACAGATAAGTCAAAGTGATGACTTTTGTTGTAAATGTACTATCTCTCTCTCTCTCTTTGTTGAACTATTGAAGAACATATAAGAAGAATTGATCAAGGGTTTGCCCAAATTAGTGTTTGTCCCTGGCTAGTGCGACATCTTGTGTTCTCTTGTCTTGGCTTGTCCTCTCTGATTTATGTTTATGTTCCATCTGTACTTTACTTTAATGCTGATGTGATTGCTAATCTCGAAACATTATGGAGGTAACTGTGAAAATTGAAATAAATTGCTCTAATCATAGAAAATACCTAAAATTAATAGGGTTCAGTCCTCTCGTGTAAGGATTTCATCTTGAGTGTATTATAACCGAGCCTTTAGTCGATGGTGAAAGGTATGATCCACTAAGGTTGGAACTTCGTGTGTTTTCCCTTTTCTTCATGTGGTTTATCCCACTTCAGTACTAGGTCACCCACACGAAAAATATTTTCTCCTGTTGATTTTTTATCAAACCAGTGTTTCACATGGTTTTGGTGACCAAAAAACATCTCTTTCAAATTGATCCTTTCTTCCTCGAGTTTGAGTAAAGTGTCTATCTTGCTCTGAACGAAAAGGCAAGGTCTACCTTGTGACTCTTAAGAGAGTTGCAAGGCTGGAAGATACATGTTCGGGAGAAAGATAACTTCTTTACCATAAACCAGAGATAGCGAGGTATTTAGGGAAGGCTTAGGAGTTACACAGTCAACCCATAATGCATTGGTCAATGCATTATACTAGTTCCTTTTCTCATAGAAGATGGGTTTCTTGATTATGTAGATAATACTTTTATTTTTCGATTCAACCGAACCATTTTCCCGTAGGTAATAATTAGATTCATGTTTTAATACAATCCCATTTCCTAATGCTAATTCATAAATTTTAAATGATGAAAATTAAATCACATTATCAAAGACAAGTGATGTTGGAATGCCAAACCTGGTTATAATATTATGTTGCAAAAAGTGGATGACTTCCTAGTCATTTACTTCTCTCAAGGGAACTGCTTCTGACGACCTAGTGAAATAGTCTGTCATTGTTGTAATATATGAGTGTTTCTTTGATGAATGAGGACAAAATTATCCAATAACATCTAGGCCACAATGTTGGAAAGGTTCCTCAACTGCTACTAGTAGTAGTGGGGTGACTGACCTCTGATCTCAGTTGATGCACCTTTGACGAGCTAGGCACTTGTGAATATAAGTGTGAGCATCTTTGAATAACATGGGCCAAAAATAACCAACCCTCATAACTTTATGTTGTATAATGTCTCTCGCATAGTGACCACATGCTTATCCATTGTAAAAGTCTTTGAGTACCTTCTTTGTGTCCTGTGGCTCAAGGAATCTTAACAAAACAATGTTGTGGTTCTTTTTGAAAATCCCTCCATGAACTAATTAGTAAGATAGAGATTTTAAGTGGATTTCCCTATTCTATTTAATTGATAGGTGCACGGGAAAGGTTCCATGCTCTATAAATTGTTGTATGTTATCATACCATGGCGCTATAGACGTGGATTGGGGGACATGTTAATTTCTATTTCCTACTCCCACCATAAAATATGTTGCTTAGGAGAATCTCTTGCTTTAGTTGCTAGCTTACAAAGGCCATAACCATTTATGGTATGAACTCATTTGAACTCCAAATCATATTCTTGTAAGGAGGTCATCCAATTTTCCCTCTTCTCACACAGCTCCTGCTGCACAAACAATGTTCTTACTGCTGGACGAGGTACAAATACGATATTGTGAGCTTTTAAAATATAAGGCCTGAAATACTTAAGTTCCTTATATACAACATATGCTTGTTTGTTGATGGTAGGGTAACTTAATTCTTTCCCTTTTAGGCTGGAACTCATAAGAGAAATAGGCTACTCATTTAACTCAACATCCTTTTGAGTCAATACGGACGCAATCAACAAGTTCAAAGAGAAGGTATAAAGTGAGAAGTATTTGCCATAGTATGGACTGAATGATGCAAGTGCATCAATAGTTTGCTGATTTATTTGAGAGAAAGCATCCTTTTCCCATTTATCCCATTTATATGTTACATATTTCTTAATCCTCTCCTATATAGTCTTAACTATCTAAGTGTAATCATAGATTATATTTCTTAGGAAATTTATCTTTCCTAAGAAAGACTACATAGCATTCTTATTCACCGGAAATGGGATCTATCTAATGAATAGGACTCTCTCAAGGTAAATTTTAATTCCACTCTTTGCAATGATGTGCCATAAGAGAGTCCCTTTAGACACACCGAAAATATTTTTCTTGGGATTAAGAGAAATCCCATACTTTCAACACCTCTCAAATATCTATTTTAGATGATGTACATGATTTTATATTCTCTTTGAAAACATAGTAACATCATCTAAATAAACAAATACGGTATGACCAATAAGGCCATGGAAATAAATGTCCATTTCTCTTTGGAAAGTGGCACCAACACTCCTAAGTTTGAATGGAATCCCGTTGAAAGTAAATGTTCCCCATTTCAACATGAAGGTAGTTTTCAATAGAATAGGTTTCACTACTAGCACTTGATTATAACGAGATAAACCATCTAGTAGCGAAAAAATCTTAGACCTAGATACTCTCTAGAGGATCTGTTCGATGGATGACACTAGATAGTTGTCTTTATTAGAGGCCTGATTGAGATTGCAAAAAGATACACATAGCCTTATTTCACCAGAATTCATTCTAACTGGGACCAAATTTGAAATCCAAATGGAGTGTCTGACTTTAAAAATGATCTGATCATCCAAAAAATTTCTCAATTCCTTTTGGATGAGGGGTTCCAGCATTGGATGAACTTTTCTTAGTTTCTTCTATAAAGGTTTTACCCCTTCTTTTATAGGACTGATGTGTTCGATAATATGAGTACCATTTGTCCTTAAATCATTGTATATCCATGCAAACACATCACAATATTGTTTGAATAGGTAGATAAACACCCATCGTTCTTATGGAGAACAACAGATACCAAGGTTTACATATTTCAGATCTTCTTGATTTCCTAGCTTGATTTGTTCAAATGATAACTTTGAACTCCGAGTCTTTGTCTTGTTTGGTCCTTTAAATGAATTATGTAGGTCATATAAATTCTCTAGGGACACCACACCTTTAGGAATATTATTTTCTTGGCACTAGATACCTCATGTAGAGCCTGATCATGCTCATCCTATTCTATGCAAACATCTTTGAATATGTGAGGATTAGCCATAATGTGCAGTATCTATTGGTCATCATTGAAAACATCTAAATTAGTGATGTTGTCAGGCACATATGGTTTGTATATAATTTCAGTAGAAAAACCATTTCTCAGTGGTGAGATCCTAGTGGCTGCATTTGCTAATGCATATGCTACAACATTTCTAAGTATATGAACATAAATAATATTAGAAGCTTTAAAATGATTAATCAAACTCCATACCACTTGCAGATATTTTTTAATATTCTATGAAACACAGTGAATAGTATCCCGTACCTGAGTAGTGACCACCTCTGAGTCAACAATTACCTTAAGAATCTCTACCTTCATATCAATGGATTTCTTTAGTCCAAGTACGAGCGCTTCATATTTGATAGTATTATTCGTACACTCAAAGTACAGATGACATGAAAGGATATGTTTCTTATTACATTGGTCTATAAGTACACAACCTACCTCAGAGCCATCCTACATCTTTGAACCATCAAAATATAACGTCCAAATATTATTGGCTACTAGGTTTCTTCCTATACTACAATTAGAATTACTATGTATGTCTATATTATAAGATTCATTTGCACCAGCTACAGAGAAAGGAAGGAGCTCTAGTTGTTTATCTAGTGGAACAGATGATGAATGTGATTGATAACACCCAATTTTGGTTCCTAAGAAACAATTTCCAAAGATTATATCGGCAAAAGAAACATGATCATTATGGCCTTCAAGTGGTGTCATGGTGTGTTTCATGTATGGCTCACTATTCACTCAATTCCTGCCCTTGTATGGAAATTATGCTTATAAAGCCATGGACTTTAAAGGAGATCGAGATTTGATGCTGCAACCTGACAGTCATTAGGGGCCTCAAGATAAGAATGTTTTTTAGAGTACTTAAAGTATTTTTTAACTTTTTAATGTTTATGTAATGTTTTTGATTTTATAGATCAACAAGTGCTAATATGAAGCGCTTTCTTGACGCATATGTGGCACTAGTGCGACTTGCGGGCATGCCTCGCTACGCGAGGTGGGGGGACCGGCTACCTGGATCTAATGTGGGTGTGGCGGCTTCCTAAGATGGAGATGATGCGAAGAGTCTATGCGAAGTTTTGAGGAAATTCAGAGGCCTGAGCATGGGTGTTCCTCCTCTTCCCATGAGGGAGATCCCTTCCCATATGCAGCGACACACCGTCCATTTGCTTGAGTGATTTCTAGTTCCTCTTAGGAGGTTAGCTAGAGTATTTTTTTAGATTTCATGAGTAGTAGACTCTTAGCAGTACAGGTGTTACAACAAGCCTTAATAGAGCCATTTTGCACTTAAAACATCCAAGTTTTGGGAATTTTCTAATGTGAAACAGTAGATTTGATATATATATATATATACAGAGAGAGAGAGAGAGAGAGAGAGAGAGAGAGAGAGAGATTGACACTTTTATAATGTAAATGTTTTTTAATGTTTTTGTAAATTTTTAACTATGTAAATATTTACTTTCATGCATGTATCTATAATAAACAAGAGAGGTGTCAATCTAATACATAGTTTACTAATGAGTCACCCAATGCATTAAATTCTCGAGGAATGTGTTCATATGTAATAAACTCAAATTGACGTTCTAAGAGTCGTACCTTAAATAATAACGTAACAATATTGGATTTCGAATGTGATAATGATTTTTCAATTGCATAACGACAAGTTGAGAGTCTAACCTGAACACCAACATTAGGGGAATTTTGAGGTCTAAAATGGGCCTCCTAAGAAAAATCTACAACCAAAATAAACTTTATAAGAACCAATAGGATTCAATATGATGATGTCAACCATGCGGGATGATTCACCATCTTTAGATTAAAAGGGTAAAAAGATAAAAAGATAATAAAATAATAAAACTATTTTTTCAACTTGTATTTCAACTTATCTCCTTAAGGTTTTATTCAAATTTTGAGAGGGAGTGCTTGTTGTATGCAAAATTTAATTTCTCATCCAAGGAGTACCCATGTTGGATATTTTCGATGGACACTACTACAAGAAAAATGAGAAATACATGAAAAAACATGTTTGCAATCATGTTTTTAATGTATTTCTCATTTTTGTGTAGCAGGGTCTATCAAAAGTATGCAACATGGGTAATCCTTTGATGAGGAATCAAATTATGCATCCAAAACGTGTTTTCATTTGAAATTTGAGTAAACCCACAAGGAGATAAGTTGAAAATACAGTTGCAAAAAATAGTTTTTTCTTTTTTCCCTCTAAAATTTGATGATGTAATCTAATCTTATGTTATTATTTTCACTATTATTTTATAATTTCGTGAGGAGGCCCATTTTAGACCTAAAAAATCCCCTAATTATTGAAGATGTCCCAAGATGACACTTTAGTGAGAAGTGATATTATAGACATATACTTAGCAATACTGTTGGTGGCGGTGCCACTCCCCCGGAACAAAGTAGTTTTAAATTAGGTGTCTAAATGACCCAAGCAATTGATGCAATGTGTCATGTGTGATGGTTGGCACCATTCGCATATCCTACGTATAGTAAGGGTGATGAAGACATCTGCACAACGAGAAACATATATGAGACAAATACTCCCAAATTCCAAAAATCCATTCATTGCAAAAAGAAGCAAAACTTATAAATACATAAAATTACAAAGCTCATGCCTAGTGCAATATTAGGCATAATAAGTTTTCAGATAGAGCCCATTTTGAGGCTCCGCGAGTGGCATTCCTTCACTGTCCTGAATTTCATAGGAAACTTTTGAGAGGGCTTTGGTGACGACATATGGATCGATCCATAATGGTTGAAGCATTCCAGCCCCCAAGAGGTCGTGTTTCTAATCATAGAGTAAAACAAGGTTGTCTTCTTGGTAAGAATGAGGCTTGACATTTTTGTCATATTGGGATTTGACCCGACGCTTATGGGCTTCGAGCTCTAGTGTGGCATCTCAGTGGGTCTCATCAATCTGATTGAGATATAGCAATCATTCTTCTTCTATAGTAGTGTCGGGCAAGAGTTCAACAATGAGTTTCAATGAAGTAATCTGGCACTTGATATGTAGTACCACTTCCAGGTTATAAGTGAGGTGGAATGGTGTAAAGCCTGTAGCAGTTTTGACCGAAGTTTGATACACCCACAATGGAGGATATAATGTATTGTGCCAGTGAGTTTTGTGGTTACCTACTAATTAGCCGATCATGGTTTTTAGGATGCCATTAATGGCTTCCACTTGTCCATTAGCCTGGGGATGATAGGAGGAGGACTGTTCCTACTTAAAATTGAGAAATTATGTTAAGTCAGACACCATGTGGTTATGAAAGTGAGAACCATGATCTGTAAAAATTGTGTGGGGCACACCCAAATGACAGATCACCTGATTGAACGAGAATAACACCACAATCTCTCCATAGGCCCAGAAAGTGTGAATGGCTTCAACCCATTTCGTAAACTAGTCCACAACACCAATAATGTAGTTGTGTCCAACAAAGGAAGTGGGGTTTCATTTACAAAGTCAAAACCCCATTTGGAAAAGGGGCCGATGGATATAATCAGGTGTAAGGGGGGCGAGGGTGCATGCATTTTCTTTGTAAATACTTTAGTGAAGTTATCTATAAAAAAAACAAAAAAAAACAAAAAAAAAAACTTTTCAAATACTTATGGTGTTTGGAAACTAATCACATGCCTATTTATTATTTTATGTGATTTTTTGGGGACCGCATCTATAAATATTAATAAAAATGGTTCATAAAAAATGTAATACTTATTGCCAAAAAAAATTCAAACTTAAGGCACCATAGAATTTCTTCAAATGACTTTAACAGTGATCTTATGATGACAAGAGACTCCTCACACATTTGAGGAAAATCTTAGTTAGGATATGACATTACAACATTTGGGGTCTCATTTGGAATATCTCTCAATCAACTAGTTTATGTTAAAAATAATCATTACTTAGTTTAGAGTTTTTCATTTTGTTAATTCTCTACTTTTGCATGTTAACTTTAGTGCATGTTCATATGCTAACTTTATTATATGTTATCACTATTATTTTTCATATTTTAATTATGCCTTGCATAATATAAATTGATTTCTTGTGTTTTTCAACTTTGTATATTGGTTATAATTATTAACATGTTGAAAAATGCAGCAAGAAATTCTCAATTTGACTTTGCCTTGATTAAATTGAGAAAAATGGAATTTCCACATTATCAGACAACTTGGATGTAGTTAACTGAGGTGACATGGCTCTTGTCACTCAGTTCGCTCAGTAAATTTGGATTAGAGGGGTTAAAGTTTAGTTAAGCATGTGTGATTGCTAATTTCTAACAATCAATGTCAGTTATTTCAAGTTGTTTTTAGTCAAACTAGTTCCAACTATTGGAGGAACTAGTGGAGGGTTAATTGTGTAGTGGGACTTCAGTCAAACTCAATAATCATCCAATTGATTGATCAATCAACCCAAAATAGCTAGTGCATGCAGAGAATTCGAGTTCCCCAACCGTGGTGGAGATTCCAAGGCAGTGTAACATCAGTTGTAGACTAGTTTTGAGTGTACAAGTGTTGCATTTGAGAGTACAAATGTTGCATAAATTAGATGATCATCCTTGGGAATTACAAAATCAATTTGATTAATTTCCTAAATAGTAGGGTTCTAATTTCTTAAGGAATTGCGTAAGGAAATAGGGGCTTAAGCATAGACAAAAATTGACTATTGACTAAGTCTGGGTCATAGCTTCTCAATGAGCAGAGAGATAGTATATTCCCTTTTAGGTTATGCTAAGAGCGAGAAAGTAATTGTAATTCATCTCTATTCATCATATTAATGCAAGCAATCATAAGGGGTTTTTAATAGTTTCTTTCCCCTACAAAAATAGTGCGAGCATATGTGTTATTTCTTATTGCACGTTTTTTATTATGGTTCTAAATTGTGAATTATTCCATAGAGCAGTAGAGTAGGATTGTGTCTTGTGATTTAGATTAAAATTTCATGAGCAATTGCAATTCTACACTATAATTTCTACATGGTATCGGAGTAGTATTCACATTAGAGAAAGTATTTCAAAGTTGTTTCTCAGGAGAATCGAATTTGCAATTCAGTGCAGCAGGATCTCTATAGAGTTGGGAAGATGACCTTCAAGGGGTTGAGGATAGAGTATTCCTTGGAAGGAAGCTCTAATTTCATTGCATGGAAGGATCACATGGAGGTGGTATTGGATGAGAATGGATTGTTGGAATACATCAAGACATATGTTGCAAAACCATAAGCATATGATGCATAAAACCTTTCTCAGTGGAAGAAATATGTAGCCAAGGCGATGAGAGTATGGAAGGAATATAGGATCACATTGTCTCAAAAAACTCCACAAGAAAGAAACTCCTTTCGCAATGTGGAAAGCACTGACATAATTTTTTTTAGAATAGTAGTGACCATAGGAAGATGAGAATCAAGGAGAAACTTCGAAATATTAAGATGTCGAAGAATGACACTATTCTACAGTATCTAAGTAAGTTCACACAAGTTCTTGATCAACTTGGCGGGGTTGGTGGTAATGTTGTAGAAGCTAACTTGGTAAGCCTATCCCTACTAGGCCTTCCCAAGAAGTAACGGGAGGGAGAAACTACCAAATTGGGAACGCTTATGGTCTGATTTGGTACATGAGGAAATAAGGTGGAATACTAGCGATGGGACTTCATCCAAGGGCAAGGATGAAGAAAAAATTGCATTGGTTGGAAAGGGAAAATGGAATAAATCACAATCCAAACCAGAATCTAGCCAAGGGGGCAAGAAAAAATATTTGTCCAAAATTAAATGCTTCCATTGTCATGAATTTGGACACTATGCCACGACGTGTCCACATAAAAAGGCGAGCAAGAAGAACTTAGGAGGAGGACTAGGTGAATCTTTTGCTTCATAGTTTGAGCTTGACTTTACCCTTATCGCATGCATGGTAAGAAAAATGATGGGGAATGTGTGGTACTTGGACTCAAGTGCATCGTTTCACATCAAAGTGTGTAGACAATTTTTGAGTGACTTGGAGGAGGAAGACTTGAAAATGCACATCGAGATGAGGTATGAAAAAAGGTACAACGCAACTAAGATTTGTATATTCATTTCTCAAAGGTATTTGGTCACCCCTCTTAGGTTCAAGGATGTCATGTTCGTTCTGGGCCTAAATAAAAATATCATCTCCTTTGCAGTTTTGAAAGACCGTGGTTATGATGTGATATTTAGAGAAGGAAAAGGATTATTAATACACATAGCCATGGGATAGGTTAAACAAATCAGGGTTCATGTGAAGAACTTGTATAAGCTATATGTGGAAGAATGTGTTGCGTTAAGCACTAAGGTGGAGAAAGTGCGGAGTCATGATGTTGGTGAACTTTGGAACACAAGACTTGGTCACTTGGATCATGGCGCCTTCAAGATTATGCAACAAATAACCATTGGCCTCCCTAAATGAGCACTTGACCAACAAGATGTATGTAAAGGGTGTACCTTGGGGAAGTACACAAAATCCACATTCCATGATTGGGAGAACAAAGCACATGCAGTCTCGGAAGGGATCCACTCTGATGTATGTGGACCTTTCTCGACAGCCTCCACTGCCAAACATAAATATTTTGTAATTTTTATTGATGACTTCTCAAAGAAGTGTTGGATCTTGATCATGTAGAAGAAAGATGAGACATTATCCAAGTTGATATAATTCAAGGCACTAATTGAGAAAGAAATCAACAAGAAGGTGAAGGCTCTCAGGAGCGATAATGGAGGTGATTTTGTGTCGAGTTAATTCAAAAATTTCTATGTGAAAGAAGGAATTCGACAAGAGTTGACAACACTCCACGAAACAGAACAAAATGGGGTGGCTAAAAGAAGGAACCATATCATTATGGGCGCCATGAGGGATATGTTGCATTATAAATGCCTACCACTATATTGTGGGTAGAGGCATGTGACACAACTGTCTATTTGCATAACCAAATTCCTCGTCTGATTCTCGTCATGATTACACCAATGAAGGTTTTTTCTGGGAGAATGTTGGATGTGTCGCTCTCCAGGATTTTTGGAGCCTCTTTCTACCACCATGCCTCCAACGAATCAAGGAAGAACCTTAAGCCAACAATAGAATTGGGGGTTTTTATGGGTTACAAAAAAACTTCTCAAAACTATTATGTGTACTTGTCATCCCTCATAATGAAATTTTTGTGAAGGGATGTAAAATTTGATGAGGAGAAAACGATGTGGTGCTCTCTTGAGAAGGAGCTCCAGATCCCAGTAGAAGAGGATATTTTAGCTCCAAAGGAGAAGACTCACAAATTTGTGGAGTAGCCACAAATTGAGGAGCTGAGAGTGGAGACATCCACTTAACAAGAACCATCCAGAGAAGGTAGAAAAACGACCAAGCAAACTAATAGACTTGTGCATGATGAAAGGGAGAATGTGGGAGATCCTTCAAATGTGCATAGGAAGAGAAGGTCACTTGATTGATACACTGGCTACATGGCTCTAATGACTAATGTTGTTGAGACTGAGCCATCATCTTTGGAGGAATCAATAGAGAAACCTGTATGGGTTGATGCAATGGTGGAGGAATATGAATCCATTGTAAAGAACAGTGTTTGGGAAGTGGTCCTAAGACAAGCTAATAAATTTGTTGTGGGTTCAAGAGGGATCTTCAAGGTTAAGTAGGTAATAGAAATAAGCATATAGAATTTTAAGGCCATATTTGTGGCCAAGGGATACTCTAGGGTTGAGGTAATTGACTATGAGGAGACCTTTGCTCATATAGCAATGTACTCATCCATTAAATCAATTCTTGCATTCTCTATGAAGATGGGGTGGAAGATCCACTAGATGGATGTAAAAAAACATTTCTAAATGGGGTTATTGAGGAGGAGTTGTACATTGAGAAACCACAAGGTTTTGAGACATTTGATGGGGAGTCTCATATGTGCAGACCCAACCGAGCATTGCACAGTCTCAAACATGTACCTCGTGCTTAGTACACCGGGATCAATAACTATCTCATTGGTTTGGGCTTCAAAATAAGTTAGTAGATGAAAACCTATATTACATCTTGCTAGAAGCTAAATTGCTCATTATTGTCTTATACATTGATGATTTGATTTTAACTAGTAATGAGCAACTCATCAGATCTTGCAAGGAGGACCTTGTAAGAGAATTTGAAATGAAGGAAATGGGTATCATGCACTACTTCCTTGGGTTGGAAGTATGGCAAGGTGATGGGGAACTCTTTCTATCTCAGGGAAAGTATGTAAATGAGATACTACATAAGTTATACATGGAGAGTTACAAACCCATGGAGACACCTCTAGTGACCAACTGAAGGAAGGAGGCTGCCACTTCAGGTGAGGAAGTGGATGCTACTATTTATTGGTAGCTAGTGGGTTCACTCATGTACCTTGTGAACACATGATGAGATATGTGATGTGCGTTAAACCAGTTGAGCCAAGATATGGTTAGGACAACCAAATTATTTTGGAACGAAACTAAGCATGTTTTATGGTACCTCAGAGGCACTACCCAGTTTGGACTATGGTACAGAGAGATAAAGGGAATGAATTTGTGTGGCTTCACATATTCAAATTGGGTGGGGAGTCCATCAAACTCAAATAATACATCAAGTGGAATTTTTAGTGTTGGTTCTACAACTATTTCATGGAACAACAACAAGCAAATATTTGTGTCGCTCAGCTCGTAAGAAACTGAATACATGGCTGTAATTCAAGCATCATATGAACCAATATGAGAAACATACTTGTGGGATTATTTGGCTAGATCATGGATCCAACTATGATCTAATGTGATAATCAAATTTGCATCAAGCTCTACAAGAATCATGTATTTCACGATCAATCCAAGCATATAGATATTTAGTATCACCATTCACAATATTGTGTGCAGAGGCAGATAATTTTGCTACAATACTTTCTGACAGAGGAACAAAATGCTGAAATTTTGAGAAAGGCCTTGTCAAGAGGGAATCCATGAGGGTGGGAATCGACGGGCCACCAGCCGAGAGGGGTGGAGGGTCACGGGGGTGGCGTTGTCCTCGACCGCACCACCCCCGCAACCGTCCACCACGCCCGGCCGGCGGTCGATCGATTCCCAGAATCGACCGACTGCCTACCAGGCAGGGCAGAGGGTCGCGAGAGTGGCACTGGCCTCGGTCACGCCATCCCTGAAGCCCTCCGCCCCATCCGGGCAGGGCGGAGGGCAGCAGGGGTGATTCGGCCGAGGCTAGCGCCACCCCTACAGCAGGTTGATTCCCGGAATTGACCGGCCGGGCAGGGCGGAGGGCCGTGACAGTGGCGCGGCCGAGGCGGAGGGCCATGGGGGTGGCATTGGCCTCGGCCAAGCCACTCCCGCAGCCCTCTTCCCTGCCCAGCCGGTGGTTCCCTCGATTCCCGGAATCAACGGGCTGCCGACTCGGAAGGGTGGAGGGCCACGGTGGTGGCGCTGGCCTCAGCCGCACCACCCCCATGACCCTCGGCCCCACCCGGACGGTGGCCAATCGATTCCCCGAGTCGACCGGCCGTCGGTCGGGTGGGGCGGTGGCCCGCGGGGCAGAGGGCCACAGGGGTGGCGACCCGAGGAGAACACCTTGACTAACATGGACAACACTATTGTGGACATAGAGAATATACTTATTGATTTGGAGAGACAATTTGATCATAACTCTTTCGTGCAAGTTCTACAACAGGGAGGGCCAATGAACATTCCTCTAGTCATACAGACCTCAGTAAATGAGGTGAAGAACCCTAATAGGAGCAGGGATGAGGCATCTAGCTTTGCCATGGATACTACTTATGAGCTGATGGAACCAAGCAAAAGGCCCAAATTGAATCATGTCTTTTAACATAAGGATAACATTGCATTAGAAGAAATAATTGACACTGAGGCAATGAGACAGAAAGATAAAGAACCAACTACATTAGAGGAGACACAACAACCCTCAACATCCAACACACAGTTTGTAGATAGATAATCGAGTATGGAGATCTCTTCCTATGTCACGCCAACTGACAAGGAAAAAGACATTAAAGATAGATTCAAAGAAATCAAAATGAGGAATGAGAGACTAAAGGCAGAGACATATGTCCAATATCGCAATCTCACACTGCCAAACTAGACTAGACTGATGTTAGCTTTTGACATAAAAGAATGAAAAATGTAGGTTTCTTTCTTACAGCCCACTGTATAGCAACCAAATACCTCAACAAACTACAAGAAGACAAATTTTGAGGTCTTGGCCAGGGATGTTCATCCCATTGATCAGATCAAATTTCACAAGAAGGTTGGATAAATGATCTACTCCACCCTCACAACAAAGGCCATTGTTGCTTACAAGTTAGAGGATTCATTAGACAATGTGACAACTCAATTCAAGCTAGAGAGAGCCTCTACACAAGCTAAAGACAATAGGATAAAGTCCTTGGAGGACTTAGTTATTAAAATGGTCCATGACCTAAGTGATGTTACGGCCATAGAGAAGCTGATCAAGAAGAAAAATGAGGACATAGCAGCCCTCAAGAAATAACTCAAGTTGACTCACTTGCAGCACCCACAGACAAAAGAAGTCCTAGAAAGCCTGACCAATCATGAAGAGATGATGGAATTGGTGCTGCAACTGAATGACCAGTTGAAGGAAATGGAGAAGGAGTTGGATAAATTAATCCAACTCAAACAAGCTAGCATTTATAATGCTCCCGCAACTATCATTCCAATAGTGACCACAGTTGTACCTTCTAATCTGGTAGTAGCATTAGCTCCCACTTCTCTAATGGCCACTGCACAATCAACATCAACACAGACTACATGAGCAATAGGATCAACATCAATGGCGTCCACAAGTGAAGAAACAAACAAGCTGGTCAAAGCAATGGAAGAAATGTCCATTCAGACCAAT
Source organism: Pinus taeda (assembly GCA_000404065.3). NCBI lineage: Eukaryota > Viridiplantae > Streptophyta > Pinopsida > Pinales > Pinaceae > Pinus > Pinus taeda. Next base: position 14,624 of record APFE031465273.1, on the reverse strand, counting down.
GATATGAACAAATTGAAAGAGGAAGTCAACAGCCTTAAGATAGATTGCAAACTTTCCCAGATCATACATAAGGAAGAACAACAAAAGGTTGCAAGGATGAATGAGAGGATAAAGAACCTCGAAAAAGAGTTGACCTTGACTAAACCAATAGGAAAGGCTAAAGAGCAACTGTGGGGCAATACCATTGACTCTATCAATGATATTTGGGCATCCATCCAGTTCATAATTGAGCAAATAGATTTAATAAAGTATGCTACAAAAGCCATTGAAAAGGTTAAAACAAAACTTGGAGATATGCCAAAGGAAGTGGCAAGAATCATTCACTTCCTCAACTCCAAGAATAAATATGAACTATAAGAGCTTGAGGTACCTGATAGGACAGATGCAATTTTGGAATTCAGAAGAGTTCTCACCAAGAGGAATTTGATGTCGAATTTAGAACATAAGTGTCAGAACATGCGGCTAGTCATTGACAGGTTCATGGCTAAATTTGAACTTTTGAAGGAAAAGGGATTACCTAATCCCTTAGTTATAAATGACAAGTTAATGAAATAGGTAGATTACAACAAGAAGATAAGGAAAGTGGCCAAAGAACAGGTGATCACTTCATCTATGAAGGGCATGCCAACAGGCAAAGTCTTGTACTAAACTTTTGAAAACTTGTTTTACCTCCAACATGAGGTAAAACATTTGTTTATTAATAAGCCCACTTTTGCAAAATATATAGAGGTAGATGAGATATACAGAAAAATGATCAATTTCCAATTACCAGATGAAGGAAGATGGGAAAAACGGAATAATATACTATAGTAAAAGGACAATAAATTATAAATCTACAGTAAAAAGTGAAACAACAAGGTAAAAGGATATTGACAGGTCAACATGATTAAAGTGTATCAGATGAAAGAGTATCAGGTTAAAGGTTAAAGTTAAACAAAACATCCAACATAAAGACCAAATAGCCAAGCAGCATAAAGGGAAAAAGATCAAAGAGCAAAGCTAGCAGAAGCTTAATAATAAGGACAACAAGCAACAGTTCAATAGTTGTCTCTATCTTCTTGTAAGAAGATATTCCTTTTTTCGTAGATTAGTTCTGAAAGCAGTTTCAGATATTTTGTAATTTGTTTTGTATAAATACTTCAAAATTTGAAGTATTATCTGGATTATTTTACATTTCTAGAGTTATTTTGATCTTGAACCTAAGGGTGATTGTACCATTTTCAAGTCAACAAACTGAAGCAAGTAATAAAATAATCTCACTATAGGATGCATGAGATGAGCCATTTGCAGTGAAGTACTTTCCTTGTGTGGTTTTGTTAACTTTCTTATGTGTTTCATAATATTAAATGTGTTCTAAAGTTGAATGAATTAACTAGAAATATCACTTAGAATTTTTTTAATTACACTCTGTTTAGCACAATTAGTCATTACATGTTTTCCTCTGATACCTAGATTTGAGAACCCTTAATTTCTCTTCCATCCTAGTTGACCTATTTCATTCCTTTGAAAGTGCATCCTAGGGAACCCTTAATTTCTCCCTGGATTGAACTTGAAACTATCCCACCATTTAGCCTTTAAGATCTGTAGTAACTCATCTATTCTTGCCCTATAGACAATGTTTTTAGAACTGATTCCAGTCTTGTTTGTCTGACATTAGAATCCATAGCCCAATGGTAGAATAAAATATTTTTTCATCTAATTAAATGATCCCACCACCAAATTTCAAAACAAAACCCAAGTGCAAGCCATAACTAGCCTAAAATCATCTTAACTAAAACAAAGTTAAAATATAAGGAGGGATCCCTATTTGAGCATGAGGATCTCCAAAAGTGCTTTGTGGTTACCTTTGATTTTTCTTTCTTCATTAACTTCAAAAGAAATATCAAAGTGATAACACCTCATACCCTATTAAAAAAATATATTTGAGATGAAGCTTCTCAACCATGGGAGTTATAATCAAAACAAAACCAACACGGAGAAAATTTCTGGAAGGATATCCACAACAAGTGAATTGTTGCAAAAAGCACAGTGGATGGAATTTGTAGTCAAATTTGATGGATTCCGCAAGGAAGTCACCAAGTCCTTCGCCAAAGCCTTTGATGGAGTGGAAGTCAATATAGGGGACATAAAATTCACAGTCACATAACCTTTTGTTGTCGAAGCTACTCAATTGCCTCAAATTGGAGAAAAATGGTATAAGAACAGAGGTATTGAAAGCAAAGAATGGAAAGTTTTTCTAAAGAATCCTAGCATGGATACCACCATTTTCAAGAAAGACATCTCGAGAATAGCATGAAAAAGTAAGTGGAGAAATTTTCTTCTAATAATTCAAAACTTTGTTACATATGAAGGGAGGTTTAGATGCATGTTTTTCTATCATATCTTACTGTTAATGAATTTTATTGAGGATAATGAGATAAATATTCCTTATTTCTTGCTAAATAGTCTAAGAAATACTTCAGGGAATGTCCAAAGAAAAATTCAATTTATAGAAAACACCATGTATCACCATGGTCTCATTAAAATCCTTGTTGAATACTTAAGAATGTGGGTGATAATTGGGAAATCCTTTGGGGAGGAACCATTTTAAAGAAGATAACCAAGAACAACCAAGCAACAATAAGGCAAAGAGAGGGAGAAAAAGAAAAATTGAAGAACCAGTATAACAAGAACATCCAAGGAGCAACAAGGCTAAGAGATGAAGAAAAAGAAAAACTGAAATACCAACAGAACAAGGAAACCAACAGTCACAGGAGCAGTCAGAGGATGACATTCCTCTTGCATAAATTTTGGGGAATATGAACAAGAAGGATGTTAGAAGAAAGAAATCCAACCAAAAGACAGAGAGCACACCCTACACAAAGAAACCTAAGATATAAAGGAAGAAGGAAAAAATTCAAAAGCCTCATGTGACAAACTTAAGAAGAAGTACCAGACTAGATCCAAAACCAAAAGAACAACCTACAAAAAATATGGAGCATATTTACCTATAAGCAAAGGAAAATTCAAGGCTTTCTCCACACACTTTCATCACACCTCCTCAGAGTCCAGGCCGAAAAACACCTAAAATTGATCTAGTATACCAGGAAATATATGATTATATTGAGTCTCTAGAGAAAAGAGATGCAACAATAACATCAAATTCTAATCAAGAAGAAGTCTATTTTAGTGAACCATAAGAAACTTTAGTAGTAAATGATTTAAAACAAGAAATTTTCAAGTTGGAGACACTAAACAGGTACATTCAAAAGGAGAATCCAACTCTAAATGCGTAGAGTGAAATCCAAGTGGCTAAGAGTGAAAATCTCCTCTTACACATAAGTCTTTGGTACAAGAAGAACAAGAAGCCAAAACAGAAAAACAGAGCTCTACAAAGGCAAGTCATAAACCTGAAGTACAATATTCTCATGAAAAATTCATGGATGGAAGTGGGTGGAAAGATGGGAAAAGACATGAAGTTGGATGTACTTGCAGAACTTTCAAAAGAAATGCAATAATTAAAAAAGATACATTAGTTTTGTGTTTTGCATGAGTACATGCAAAGATCTCAGCATGGGGGAATGTAGAGTCTCATGATTGTTCTGTTTTTGACATCATTTTCCATTCATTTTTCCTCTTTTCATCACTACTATCAGCTCCAATAAACAACAAAATTAGATATTTTGACATGGTAAGGTACTCAGATGTCTTAATTTTCATACTTGGTAATGTTTCTTATTATTTAGTTAAAGATCGTAATAGATACAAAATTAACATGAATCTACAGCTACCTCCATGGTTTGACATATTCTACTGCACTAGAAAATAAAAGAAGCACATGGGCAAATAGGAATTCATCTCCCCATGGTTCTCCTTCTATTTGTCAGAGCCAAATCATCAAGGAAATCTCCTAGTCATGCAGTCAACAGAGCGGGTCAATGTGTGGTTGAACTGAGCAGCAAGAGTTCAATTCAATCACGACTCTCTCATTTGCTTTCCAAATAGAAAATCATCAAGAAGAATTATAATTTCCATTATTAGATTAACATTTAGATTAGGATTGTATTTAAGTTTTTAAGGCGTGAAAATATCAAAACTGTTAGGAACGAATGCTATATATATATATATATATATATAAACAAAAACTAGGGACACACAGACATATATTTAATTTGTAATTGATAGTTCGGAGTTCCATGACTTTCTTCCTCTTTAATTGAAGAAGTATTTTCATGAATATCATGCTTTTATATGGGAATCGTGTCCACACGGATGCTGGTATTCCCACTAAGATGGGTGGCTATCTTAGAAACAAACAATCAAAGTCTACTATTGATTCCTTTTATGAAAATAGATGAGAGGAGAACCAAGAGGGCCAACCTGAGTGTTGTGCTTGATTCCATCTCCTTCTTGATAGAGTTTTGCCACTCACTCTTTGTTTGCTCAGCTTCAAAAGGACTTGTAGAATCATAACAACATACTACTATGCAAGAAACAAGGATCTAAATTCATAAATAATGCAGGATCACATGTACATTAACCATATACAAGCATATATAAACAAGTACACCAGAATTGGAAGGAAGGAAGAATAGCTTTATTCAGATAAAAAGTAGCAAGAGGATTACAACCATGAGTAGCTCTGACCCAGCATCATCCTCCAACTAAGAAGCCCTTCTTCACCTCAAGCAAACCAAAATCACCCAACACTGTGAATGTACCCCAAAATACCAACAACACTTCTCTATAAGTTACAAAATTCCAGCCTCTAGATCTCTGTGAAGAGGGATCCATATATAGATGATTACAGAGAGGTGAGTCATCTTTTGGGATCTTGATTAGTGTCTTCTCTCTGATAGTTCCTGCTTCCACTTGGAGAATGAAGATCTCTTACTCATTCCTGGTCGAAAATGGAGTGGCAAGTGTCAGAGGGGAAGCTTCTGGAAGATTCCATGATCTTCCACCTCGCATTTTGGTCCATGCCATTTGTCCATTCCCGACCATCGCACCCTATAGAGGAGCAAATTAGTATGCATCTCACCCTGTACATTGGGAATGTGATATGCATCGCACCCTCTGCATGGAGCTTTCAGTATGGTCCAGTTTTGACCATTTATGAGCCGCTTTCAGTGGAGAACTTCTGGGAGATGATGTAATCAGTTGACCTTGTTCCTTTAGGCAGTGAAGCAACCCTTTTAGGGACTTAAGAGCCCTCAGTTTATGGACATTTGTGATTGAGGTTGAAGTGCCCAAAACTTTCTATAATAGTTGCCCCCTAAAGCATGAGGTCGTTAATCATTTTTTATGTCGGGTGAAATGCTTTACTATGAGGATCTGAAGTTTTTCCGCACTGGTAGGCGACCTATAATAAGATACAATACAATACATTATTTGACAACATTTTTTCATGATCTAGCTGAGTCAGGAATTCCCATGCTTAGCTTTATAAACTCATTTTCATGTACATAGGACAGATGATCATCTGTGTGACAGACTGATTATATGGACACATCATCCTTTGATTTGGATGATCATCTGATCGGAAATGATGTACACTGGATGTTTTATATCCCTGAATATATCGTAGCCCGGATGGATGAAACTAGATTCGGGGTCTTCAAACTCAGCTAGTCTTCACTCAGAGTACAAGTCGATCCATGTGAAAAATATTTTGGAGTCGAACATGGAAAGACATCACTTGATTACCAGCCAATGATGTAAGCTGTTAACAGGCGCGAGAGGAATCACCAATAATGACAATGACCCTCAAGGTACTACACTACAATTTATGTGGTGTGAAAAAGGACTTGGTGTCGAACACCACGTAAAATCTCTCGGTCGAAGGCCATTGAGTAAACCTGTCGCCGAAAGTGAGAAACTTTCCATTGAGGCATGCAAGCTCCAAAGTACTGAAAGGGTTGTTCCTAAGTAAACTTCTTGGATAATAAGTTGATGTTGATAAGAAGCGACCCGTCGCAGGAGGGCCTTAATGAATCCCACATCAACGACACGGAATGAAGCAAATGATTTTGGAGGTGAAAACAAACTGACGATATGGGGTTTAGGGTGGCGGTCATGAAGGAATGAAGTATGAATGTATTGTAGTGGGTGAGACTCAGGTGAATTGTCTAAATGACTTCTCTTGAACATATCGGCGACACTGAAGATGGATTGGTAGAATTAACCCTAGAGATGGATGGTGTGATGGACCAATGGTGAAGACCAGCGAACGGAGCAACCCAACCCGACATGGATGCAGAAGGAAAGTGTCATGTTCAAGAGCGACTTGCTACCAATAAAGTTTCTTCTTGTTTTCTTCCCATTTTTCCCTAGTCATTGCTGACCAATACCTCATTATTTTTGTCAAGCTTGAGGAGGATAACATACGCTTGTTCTATAATCCGCCCTTTGGGCGAACGTGTCGCTATATTTTAGCGAGCCTAGCGACAGTGAAATGCGTTCTCGTCCTGTTGGATGAGTTTGTCTATATTTAGTTTTAACGAGTTTAACGACAAAGATAACTCGGTCTCTTTCAATTATAGAGAGTCTGAAAGAAACATAAAGAAGACTCTGAAGGTTCTTTTTCGTTGTATAATCCCTTAAGTCTGAAAAAGCGTAAAATGATACAAAAAGGATGAATTTTCGATAGTTTTAACGAGCCGAACAAGACAAGCGCTCGATCATTTTGTGTAATAATCCCTCAAGTCGAAAAAGATTAAAATCTAGAGGAGGGATAGAACTTTTGATGCCTTTTAATGAGCCGAAGAGGCCAGTCGCTTGGAAATATTTTCATATTTTACAAGTTAGGTGAAAAGAGCTTAAAGAAGACTCGTTTTTGAGGAACGAGTGATAGTTTCGGGTAGCAGCTGATTCGAGGTAATGTTTGGAATTTTCCAATCACGACAGTGTTACAAGGATGACTAGCATAATCACTCTTCGCAGATGTTCCTCGAAGGGGTAAACAATCATATGGGGGTGAATGATCGGCTAAAGACAGAGTGGAGGTGATGGCGAGAACACGACCAAGGCTCAAAAGATAGCGATAAGGAATTCATGATGGTTATTTACTCGTTCATTTTTTAATGAGCTTAAATGCGGGGAGAAACACTTGCTCATGACTTATGTTTATTTTTTAACGAGCTTGAACTATGCGCTAAAACTGCTCGTGGAGAGTTTACTTTTTAATGAGCTTGAACTCTGCGACAACATTGCTCACAATGATGGTCATTGATTTTTTGATTTACCTTTAACATTTTGTTCTTTCAAAGACAGTACTACTTGTTCATTTGCTTCATCAAACTGATTAAAAATGAAAACATATGTATGATAAATGAGTCAAAACACTAATATTTTACTTGAGTTACGTGCATAGTAAATTAAAAGTGACTTTTTACCTCTCATTTTACCATTTCATTTGAATTTGGTTTGTTGGAGCTCTGCAGGTGCTTTTCTGCATTGATTTTCAGTAGCGGATTCGGGAAGATTCTGTGGACGATTCTCGATGCCATTCAAACCAGGTAGGAGCTAAACTTGTTCTCTTTCATTACGTGCTTTTCATTTTGTATTTTGAGCTCATTCCCCTATTTTGCTGAGCCCCTAGGGTTTGAAGAACTCGCCCTAAGATCACCGCACCCTTCCTTGGTCGAAAGGTGCGACGCATATTGATGTCTCCACTGAATAGTCAATATGCATCACTCCTAGAACACTTGCTAGGGTGTGATGGGCGCAGGGAGGAAAATTTTTTCATGGTTTCCTCATGAAATTTTTGCATGTTTTCACCAAATGAAGATCTTGATTCTTCCCTTGTTTTTTTTTCAAAGATTCATCGGAGGAAAATGGTTGTCACATGGTGAGAAAATGAGCATGAAAAAGAGGATGTTGTTGCTTTACATGATTTGGGCACAGTAGCTGCATTACGGAACTGTGGCATGCTGAAGTTTTTCCGTATCTCGAGCATGAGACAACAAATTAGTTTGTTGCAGTATTTCCTCAATGGTTGGGATCCTATCAACCAGGTATTCCAGATTAGGGACAAATCGATCCCCTTGACAGTGGTGGAAATCTACTTTCTGACCGGCTTATCGAGGCATGGTGCCCCTCTCTCTTTATCAGGTTCCGCTCGTGCGGGTGAGTCGGTAAGGGAGTACATTCACCGGCATTGCAGAGAGGGATCTCAGCCGAGTGCGGATGACAAGATCAACATCTGGGATGTCACTGACCGGCCATTACGGACCATCCTGTTTACTTTTGCTAGACTCGCTGGTAGTTCTGCTCTCCATATAGCCAACAGATCTTATATGCAGTATGCTTTGGAATGCCTTGAACCAAAGGTGTTCAATTGGTGTGATGCAGTACTTTCTGTGATGAAGGAATAGTTGACCAAGGTGAAGAGTGGTAGATCAAAAAAACTTTGGTTATGGTTCCATTTCGACTGCTTTCACCTTGGAGTGAATCCCACTGATGCAGCCACGGTATATATCACTTGGCCTACCTCCACCGACAGAACCATGGATGCAGAGATGGGTCATCTCATGTCTCCGCATGCTAGCCAGCCGTAGATTTATTTTTTTGAGACCTTCTTTGAGTGGTTTGACCGTCAAGAGATGGTCTACGCCAGGTTCCCATATGCTGGTATGGACTTCCGAGGTGATCCGGATTTGGTGCTGTCGGCTCGAGAGTGGTGGGATGTCATGGGTAATTTTCTTCTGACCATATCTCTGTTCATTGTTGTTTATAATGTTCTTATATTCTTAAGACTAATCAAAACTCATGTGCTCATGCAAATGTTGGCCCAGTTCCACCAGTTTAAACGACATACTACTGGAGTGCCGAGCCGATGGACTAGGCTCTTACGCATGATTGCACAGGCGGTGACTTGTTCTCACCAGCACCATTAGGCTAGGGTGCCCCCTAACATTTTGATTTTTGGGTCATTTGACCAATTTTGTCTTGGTTATAGAGCATTATGTACAAACTATAAATAGTTATGGAATATATTTTTGATTTTCGGAGCTTTATTTATGTTCAGTTACATGATCCTACTGCATATATTGATGTCATGCTTCCTTCTATAGATGTCGCAAATGTCTATCTAACACATAATTTGCCAATGAATCTATTAACATGTTTAAACTTCTAGAAATATGTTGATATTGGATGAAATCAAACTGTCTTTCCAAAATTTTGACCCTTAGGAACATGCGATAGATAGCTGGATTTCGTACAACATAGATGCCGGTGAGTTGTAGAATGACGAACCATGAGTCTAGCCTGACGACAGGTCGGCATATACCATGTGCAATGGCATCAGAAAGGAGTTCTATTAATGTGTTGTAATCAACGATATTGTTCGTAGACCGACCAATACATACTCCTCTGAAACTTACTAACTCACCGCTGGGATTGAAAATGGTCCATGCCACAGAAGAAAGATTCCGCGAGCTACGACTTGCTCCGTTGGAATATCCAACGAATGATTCCAATAGGTTCGACATCTGAAACGAATGAAAAAAGTGAATTACTTAGCCAAATTAAATGCTCTTCGTGAAAACAAAAATGTAACAAAAGCACGAGGAATACTATGCGAGATCAAGCATAGTAGCATTTGAGGTACAACCGGTTGCGAGGTTGTGCCAGTGGAATCCCATCATAGTTCATCAACTCGTAGGCTCCTTTTGCTAATACTCGTTTAAAAATATAGGGACCCATCCATAACGATTTTAATTTTCCTGCTCCCCATTTATCGGATTCCTAGTCATAAAGTAACACCAAGTCACCCTCTGAGAAGACGCGAGGTTTGACATTCTTGTCGAACTGTGCTTTGACTCGTTTCTTATGAGCCTCGTTAGCCAAAGCTGCATCACGACAGGTTTCATCCAAATGGATTAATTCCAAGAAAAGAGCCTCTTCTTCTGAGGTTCCGGGGAGAAGGTCGACTGCGAGTTTGAGGGATGAGATTTCACATTGAACCGGTAAGATTGCTTCGAGACCGTACACCAATTGAAAAGCTGTGAATCTGGTTGAATTTCTTACCAATGTCCGGTATGCCCACAAGGCCGAGTATAAGATTAAGTACCAATCCCATTTGTGGACTCCGATCATCCTTTGCAACATGCGCTTTAGGACTTTGTTGATTGCTTCAACTTGTCCGTTAGCTTGCAGATAGTATGGAGTAGAGCTATCATGGGACAGTCCTAATTTGGCAGACAACTCAACCATCATGTGATTGCAAAAATGCAATCCATGATCTATGACTATGGCTTGTGGAATGCCGAATCTGGAGACTACGTGATTGAAAAAGAAAAGGGCAGCTGTTTCGCCGCTATTGTTTAATGTAGGCATTGCCTCGGCCCATTTGGTAAAATAGTCCACCGTGACTATTATGTACCCATGACCCTTGGTCGAGGTGGGGTTACATGTCATGAAATCTATGCCCCATTTGGAGAATGGCCCAACAGCTACTATTGGTTGCAGCGGTGTGGGTGGTCTTCTGGTTTTGCTATCGAAAATTTGGCAAGCATGACAACTTCTAACTGCGGTTATGCAATCATTGAACATTGTTGGCCAGAAGTATCCTGCTCGCAATTTTTTTTGTGCCGTAGCATAACCAGATTGATGCCCCCCACATGTGCCTGAATGGTAGTCATTTAGGACTTTTTTGGCCTCCTCAAGGGAGAGGCAGCTCCGCAGAACTGTATCGATACCACGATGGAAAAGAGTATCACTAACGATCACGTAGTCTTTTGCTTGGTATCAAATACGTCATTGTTCGGAGCGTGAGGTATTAGACCTATATGTTTGTGTCTGGAGATAAATGATTATATCTCTGTACCACAAATCGCTTGAAGCTATCAAAAAAAAAAAATTTGTCCACGATTGCTTCTTCAGATCTTGCATCATTAGACGACGATGGGAGATCACATAGTAACTCCACGAATACTAGGGCTTTCTTTGATTTGGATATTTTAAATTCCAAATCAAACTCTTGGAGAATCGCTATCCATTTCGAATACTTGCCCCCCAGCAACTGTTGTGACAATATGTAAGTCATGGCGTTGCAATATGACAAAATGGTATTTTTCCTAAAGAGGACGTAGTGTCGAAATCTCTGTATTGCTTGAACAACTGCGAGGGCTAGCTTTTCAGCGTAGGAGTATTTAATTTCCGTATCATTTAAGTTTCGGCTTAAATAATATATAGGATGTTCAATTCCATTGTCTTCTTGAACTAAAACCATTGCTATGGTTGTATCTACTGCAGCCAGATACAGGTTAAATGTTTTTTGATAATCATGACCATACATTAATGACGCTTGTATTAGAGATTTCTTTAAAGCGTCAAAGGAAGCTTGTGTGACCTAGTCCCAAACGAAGGTTACATCCTTTTTCAACAGACGGGTATAACCTTTATCTAGTTCGGCATAATTTGGAATGGGCATCCTGAGGAAATTTTCTTTCCCTTGGAGTTTCTGAATATGAAGCAGGCTTGAAGGTGGAGGTAAATCGATGATTGCCTGAACCTTCCAGGGGTCAAGACGAATCCCATCCTTTGAGACAATGAAGCTAAGTAAACGACCAGAACTGACCCAAAACAGACATTTGTGCGGGTTGAGTCTTATCTTGTAGTGTCAGAAACGTAGAAATATTGCTCTCAAATGGCGTGGATGATCGGTCCGCTTTCGTGAATGAGCTGGGAGATCATCGAGATAAGGTTGAACGATGTTTTTGATGTCATCGAAAGCATAGTTCATTCCTCTCTGAAAAGTTGCCCCTGCATTCTTCAAACCAAAGGGTAGCTTGCGATATGTGAATGTGACCCATGGACAAATGAATGCAGTCTTTGATTGGTCCTGTGGGCGGATATCTATTTCATTACCCGAAAAATCCATCCATGAATGAAAAGATTATGCATCCGGCGCATTCATCAATAATCTGGTCAGTAAAGGGTGTAGGGTAGTTGTCTTTTGGACAAGCTTGATTTACATCCCTGTAATCAAGGCACGCTCTAATCGTTCCTTGTTTTTTCATCACAGGAACAATATTGGATACCCAATTGGTTAGAGGAACGGGGTAAATGAAACCAGCATGGAGGAGTTTTTCGACTTCCGCCTTGATGGCAATGGCTTCCTTGGGGTGCACCTGCCTTAGCCAGTGTTGTACCAGTTTGACATCTGGATACATCTTAATCTCGTGTTCAACTATGCTTGAGTCGATACCTGGCATTTAATCATATGACCAAGCAAAGACATATCTAAACTCGTGAAAGAGAGTACTATATATTTCTAGTTCGGAAGAAGAACAAGATTTGCCAACATGAATGTTCTCTACAACATCTATTTTGTTCGAGATGTTTATGGCAATAGTCTCTTCGATATTGGATAGGTTTCTCTCGGAATCCACCGTGTTTACAGTATTTGTCAGAAAGTCAAATACTGAAGGATGTTGTAGGTCGCCGGAATTATCTTCTTTACAAGTCAGAAGATGGGAACGATGGTGGTGGTCTTCCCATGGTGCCCCATCGATCATCATCAGTTGAATGATTCCTTCGTCTGTAAGGTGTACTTGCAGCCAAGGATCTGAAGGGGTGCCATATTCTTTAGATCTATCTATCCAAATGCTTGACGAGTGTTGATGCTGGTTTGCCTGCCATGCTGAGACAATTGATTGCTATAATATTTCTAGCGGGGTTTGAGGCAAAACCTGTGAATGATCGATCTTAACATCATTTTCTGACATCTTTTGAATGGAAGATATCATATTGCAAGTTCCTGCGTTAGCCACTTCCGCCAAATTGGTAGGAGGCGGTAGGGTAAAGGTTCCCATTAACGTATGGTCTTTTAGTAGGCCTACTCCAATATTATGAATCATGCTGGGGCTTCCATGGATCATTGGAATGCTTCCCGTAACTTGCGAACTGTTGTGGAGAAAAGTTTGTTGGTCGATGATTGTAATTCCTCCTTGGGAAGGAAATGCAATTTTCCTAAAGTAGGTCGACACAACAGCTGCAATGGCATATATCCAGGGTCTTCCTAGTAGGATGTTGTAATCAAGATTTTTGTCGATGATTTCAACATTGATTTCTACTGTTTTTCTCCCCAGTTCGACTTGCAAGTTACTTAGTATCCCATACGGGGTGTACGTTTGTCCATAAAATGCTTTTAATGTTGTTGACGATAGCGACAAAGATGGAGACCCCAGAGTTTTCTAGCAACTCATCAACATGATACATGTGGATGCTCCCTCGTCAATAATTGTTCTATGAACAGTTTTGTTGAGGGCTTTCACTTGAATGAGGGAAGTTAGTTGAGCTAGCAACTGTGGGTCATATCCTTTATGATTAAAAGATACAAGATTGGAATCCGGGTGGTCAATCCCACCTATTGCTGACAATAAAGCCTGCTTTTGGGAGGGGCAATTTTCCAGTACTTCAAGAGTCGACATCGCGGATGGCGATTCGGCTAAATCCTCCACTATAGTATAGTGTTGTGCTGCTCGGGCACGAGGATTAAACATCGATTTGTGTACTACTCTCTTTGGCGGTTTTATTGTTAATTCAAGAATGATGGGTGGCAAGAATTTTGTTGAAGTCCTTGTTGAACTACTAGGTTGGTCATTGTCCTTGTTCTTCAACATCTGTGGATTCCCATAATCTTTACTCCTTGTCATTATAAGAGTTTCATTTAGTTGCTTCAAGACTCACAACATTAGAACTTGGGACCGGGAAGAATTTTCGCTAGGAACCATATTTGTTCCTAGGTTTGGAAACGAATCCGTCAATAAAACCGAGGTTTTTGAACTTTTGAAGAATTTTCTAAGTTCTTATTTATATGTACATTCTCAGGTCCAATGATCCTCGTCACATATACTGCATGGACTTTTTGGTTTTGCATTCCCACAAGGGTTTGCAGAACGTTTCCTAGGAGATGAGTCTCCCTGGTTTTTCTTCTTCTCTTGTTTCTTCTTCTTGCCTCCTGGTTGCTTAGTTTCTTTGCCTTTGTCTGTTGATACAACATTTACTTCTGAGGCTAGAAGATCCTCATTTGCATCTTGACTCAAAACCGTGCGGGCCTTTTTGGATTTGGCCTTTGCGGTTTTAGTGCTTGTCGTGCCTATCACACCATCGTCGACATAAGAGTCTTTGTTTGTTAGGAGGTGGAGGGACGGAGAATTCTGGTCTAGGAGCGTCAGGGATTTTATCGTAGAGAAAGCCAGACTGAGTATAGATCAAGTCTAGATAGTGTGCATGAGCAATAACTTGCTCTTGAGTGACGACTCCACCCTTTCCCACATCTTCTGTAATAGCAGGTAACATTGACTCAATAAACCATTCAGCCAATAGCTGATCAGGAACATATGTTTTCACCATTTTGCGACAACGCCACCACTCATGAATATGATCGGATATGTGAGTGGCTATCGTTTGTTTGAAATTGGTGAGCAACTCAGTTCATGTTTCGTACCTGATAGGTAATTGAAAATGGGTTAAAAAGGTTGTGGCTACAGTACTGAACTTATCAAATGAAGCTCTAGGTAGTTCGATATACTACTTTGCTGATGGACCAATTAACGTGTGCTGAAAGAGGCAAAGCCGAATCGAATCATCATTGAGAGTGTTTGACGAACACCATAGATGAAAGGTCATCACAT